>VWPU01000319.1:0-57952 GCA_013398955.1 Callaeas wilsoni | reverse complement strand
TTTTTTTTAAGCCTGTGGCCAGGTGAGTGTCTCTCTCAGAGCACTGAGGGAGGTGTCAGTGTGTGGTGTGCCAAATGTGTGCTACCCCTGGCAGGAAAGACTTTTGGAAGATATTCCTGCCAGCACATAACTGAGCTGAGCTGCTGCTTAGGCTGGAATGCAAGAGCTGCCCTATTACAGTGATTGCTCTGCCACTGGTCATTAAAATTCATCAGTAAATATTCGTGTAGGCTACTTAGCCAACTTTCCTAGTAATTGATGCATAGTCTTTCTTGGGTGTTTCCAGACTTACTGCTCTGGGGACATAATTTTAAGTATATAATCAATGCTGGATAATTCAGGAGAAATTAATGTAGAGGAAATTAAAGCTGATTGTACGTTAATTGTTGGTGAAAACTCCAGAGCACCACTCAGGAAGCCAAAATTTACAGCTCCTGCCAAAACCCATCTGGTGCTTTTGTTGACCAGGAGGCGGAATCCTCTCGAGCACAGGATTTCTGTGCCCAGCCGGCCCCAGGGGATGCAGGCAGTGCTGCTCCTCAGCTCTGTGCTCCTCAGGGTCTTCAATTCTGCAAACCCTTCCTTCCCCAGAGACTCAGGAATGATCTACTTTCACAGCACCATTCAGGCTTTCACTGAGTAGAACTTACACAAGCAGGCTACAAAATATGCTGCCATGAAAATGTCGGTCTTTGAGCATTTAATTTTGTTTTTATGACGTAACATTCCCTTTAAAACACTCTGTTCCCATGGTCATGTGCAAAATACTGATGTTACCTGCAAGGGTTGACTGGAGAAATGGAACATGCTTGGTTCTATGAAATTTAATATACAAGATAAAAATAAATTAGAAATATCTCTTTTCTAGTGCAGAGGTACTCAGACAGGTAGTTCCATTCTGCACTGCCTTGGTTCCTAGTATTTTATTTTCTAGTGCAGAGGTACTCAGACAGGTAGTTCCATTCTGCACTGCCTTGGTTCCTAGTATTTTATTTTCTAGTGCAGAGGTACTCAGACAGGTAGTTCCATTCTGCACTGCCTGGGTTCCTGGTATTTTATTTTCTCTTCATTTCAGGCCTTGCCAGGTATTTTATGGGTTCAGATCTCTTGCTGCAGTCACATCATATAACACTATTGTACTTTACACATTGCTCTGATTTTAATTTTGGCCAACAGCTAGAGAGACAAAAAGAAGTCAGCTTAACCATATCCTAAATGGCCTGGAGCTGGGAGCCAGGGAGTCATTACAGGACATCCATCCAGGCAGGGAGAGACAGATTCATTTGCAAATGAGCAACCCAAATTCAGACTGCATGGTTTGAGGGATGGAAAAAGTTTGCAGGGTAATTTATTAGTGTCATTGTCTGCAGCTTTCCAGATGTTCTTGTCCTGGAGCATACAAAGAGGAGAAGCTCCCAAATACATCAATAAAATAGTTTAGAGATGTTTTTCTGCTAGGTGGCAAGAAGCTGGAAAAATTAAAGGTGTTCTTCCAGAAGTGAATTAAATTAATGAATGACTTCAGATCAAGGCCAGAGGGAGGGAAAAATGTCAGCACATTCCTTCAGCACAGTCCTTCCTGCTTGTATCGAGGTAGAGCAGGTCTCCAACCACTGCAGTTTTAGAGAAATTATAGAGGCTTTCTCACGGGATGGGGGATACTTCCCTGAAAGCACAGAGTATCCCAGGGATAGTTCTGTAATGCCCAGTGCAAATAAATTCTAAGCTGAGGATAGTCATGCAAATATTGTTTGAAATTCTGCCACGTGTCCAGCATGACAGAAATATTTTCCCTAGAACACACCGTGTGAAGGAGGAAGGCATTTTCACTAGACTCATTTAAACAAATAATTGAACAAAGAACGAACCAAAAACCAGCTCCTGCCTGTTGGAGTTTAATGCCAGAAGAGTGAAAGGAGAGATGAGAGCTACTTTCAACCCTCAAGCCCTTTCATGTCCTTTGTGTGGTATCAGGAATTAATTAAAAGAAGAAAAAATAACCCTCTTGGGTAAGAAGAGGTGATTCAAGCCGTGTTGAACCCAGATGAACATCGATCCCCACCTGCATTTACTGTGTAGCAGGAAAGAGTGAAAGCCTGTATCAGAGCTTGAGTATCAGTTTGAATAATTGATATCAAGATTTGTTGAAACAATTTGACTGACCCACATTTGGACTTCAGGCGAGTTTCTCTCATGTAAAGAATTATTTTGAGTTTATGATGACATTTTCAGGAGCTCTGTCATGCCTGCCAGCTCACCTTCCCACAGACAAATTCACAGAAAACAATGCACAGTGTTAATGTGATTTGGCCTCCACTGATTTCAGCAGCAATCAAAGGAAGTTCTTTTTCCTAATCACCACATTAATTTTAGTATAAACTTTTCATTATCAAGTTTGTAGGCAAACATCTGTATTTGTCCTAATCAGGGGTTCACTTGCAGCTGGAGGTTTAAAACTTCCTCTAGAGGAGTCTAAGCATAGAGCTGTCTGTTGCCTACAAAAAAGCCCAAAGTCCCTAAACCTCATTTTAGGGCCTCATGTGGAGTGAAACCTGGCTCAGGCCCCACTCACACAGGGCAGTTCCAGCTTCCCTGGATAGAACCTGAACTGCTCAGCTGCACTGCTGAAAGCAAAGAAGAAACCATCATTTAACTGAGACAGTGAGAGCCACTACTTTGCAGGAGAATCTCACTTTCCCAAATAATCACCTTGGGGGATCACTGTTTAATAACAGGGAGAAACCACTGCTAAAGATACCGAGAGACCATTTTATAAAAGCCTCACACCTAAAAGCTCAGCTTCTAGACTTTTCTCCTGTGTCATAGCCCCAGCTCACAAAAGTTGCTGGGGGCACTAATGCAAGGGGTTCGAAATGACCCAAAGCATAAACACACAATTTAGCCTGAAGCAAAGCACGGTGTGTTTCCTGAAAGCACATCACTGGACCGTAAAATATGAGTTGTGATGTTACACTGAGGGCACGGATAGAAGAGAAAAGTGTTGGTGAATCTCTCTCTATTTCCCTGAACATCGTGTGATTAGCTGCCCCCTTTGAACCCAACCTTTATTCTTTTAACAAACCCAGAGAGTCAATTAGACCTCTTGCCTCCCTTTGAAACTAAGTGAAAATTCACCAGGATGGGGAAGTGACAGAAAAGCTTTTAGTCTACTTCAGCTGACAGCAAGATGTATTTTTGTCCCACTCTCTCTCAGCAAAGCCATTGAAATTCATGTCACAGGATGGTTTTAGCTCCTACTGCACCTGTTAGTTCTGGTGTTTAAACAAATTCTCCACGATGCTGATGTACCTGGGCGAGTATCAGCAAAGACGGTGCAGAGGAAAGCAAACTCACAGCCCCTCATGCAGGATTTACTTCCCCAGGTTTGGAGGGGGTTGCAGATCACGTAAAATTCTGAACAGTGATATAAATTATAGCACTGACTCTGGCTATTTAGTGCATTCTCACAACCTAATGAGGCACTCCTTCTATGATTTACCTTGTAAGCACCTTTCTTCATAGCTGCATTTACTGCTTAATAAAGGCTTCTCATTGCATAGCCATTACCAGTGCCATTACACTCATTTAACCACGCTCTCACTACTGTAGTTTTACAGAAAGATTGCAGTAGAAGAAGTGTGACTTCTCCTCTTTATTTTTGCAAGGACAGCATCATGGCAAAATACGTATTTACTTGCATAGCAGTTCTCTGTAACTCCTGAGAAATGACTGTGAGTATTAAATAAACACATATTCAAAAAACCAGTCAGCTTCTTCAGTACAATCACTCCATAAAAGTAGGGATGGAAGAGATTAATAATATTGATTGGTTATAAGCCAGTACACCTTGAGTTAAAAGCTGCCCTTTTTTAATGGCAGTTAGGAGAACACAAACGCTGGTTTGAAAAAAATAAAAAAGCTGAAAACTTTCTTAGGTGATAATTCTGCTTCCCTCTGCTGCAGAAACCTCCCACTAAGTAAGGGCCATAAAGAAACAGGGTCAATATTTCTGCTCCCCCCTTTATCCATAGCACATAAGCTGCTCCACAGTTTCTCTACATTAAACCATGCACTGCTTAAACTTCACAAATTCCCAGCTGGAATGCACTCACAACCGATTTATTTCCATTTACTTTGGGAAATCCCAAATACAGCAGAGGCTGCTTTCATCACCTCATGGAAAATGTAAATGCACTTACTGATAATGAATTCCTGTAGCACCTCTCCCTGCACCATCCACCAGCTCCCCGTGCCTCCCCTGCCAGCTCTTCCTCAAAATGTCGATGCAGGAGGTGGATTTTCCTGTGACAATCCTTGTTCCCCATTAGCCTGAATGGAATACTTAGATCAGCTGTGCTCACCCCTTTTGGGGTCAGTAGCACAGGAGTTTTCTTTTAGTATTTAAAAAGAGGAGACTCCAGCTGATGCTGAAAACAAACTGGTCAAAAATTAAAAGGAAACTATTTCCCATCGGGACAATTCAGAGAAACAGAGGTGTTGCACCGAAATTCCAGGGGAGGTTATTCAGCTCAGGATGGAATTAGGAAAGGAGCAAATTAGGAAGGAACAATTCACCCACTCAAGAAAAACCCTGTTACTCTGGGAATTTCTTGACGTGAGAAGGCTGGAAGCCTCAAAAGGGCAAGGGTGGAAATCAAACCTCTCACAGGCTGGCAAAAGTCTTTCCATACCGAGATATAATGAGAGATTATGGTTTTTTCCATTAACATATTCTTAAAATTATGAGTTTTGGTAACACATGAAATTAAAAATGTTTCCCAACCCTTATGAAGTGGAATTTCTGTTTCCCAAACAAGGCTCAGAAATGTGATTTCTATCCTTTTGCTTTGTGCAACGATTTGTTTGAAGAAGCCAGCTCCAGCCTTTTTCACACTCACTGATACAGAGGATAAGTTGCTTTATCTTTGTTGAACAATGCTGCAGATACGATTTCCATCACATTCTCTCCCTAGACAAGTTTACACCTCTTAGATTAGAGTGACATTGTGGCATTGCTGTAATGTTCTTTTCCCCTTCCTTTTTTACAGTGTTATATTGGCTTCAGCACGAACCCACATCTGAAACTTTCATTGTGGCTTCAATCTGTTGGGCTGGAAATGAAGATGAAATGGGTTTTTATATACACAAATGCCCTGTAATGCTGATAAGGGGTGATGTGAGCAGAATACAGACTAACACAACAGAATTGTGTATTCAGCCTGCCTGGTAAAGGAGATATTTTTCAACAGTCTGTTAAGTAGCAATAAATGCCTTGTAAATATCACCCTCAAAAGAGCGTGGACTCCTTTCTCCTAATAACCCTGACACACACAAAAAAATTAATAAAAAAGCTCAAGGAGGTTTTTGACAATAATCTGACTCTTGGGAGCCTTCAGAGCCACCTCCTCTCTGTGTCCAGCAAGGGGCACTGGGCAAGTCTGTTGGAACTAATAAATCAAACTTTCCCTGGCTTAGATCTCTTCCAGCAATTATGTGATGGGCTTGGATCTTAATTAGCATCTCTTCTCTCTTAGCGTGAATGGTGTCAGAAGGTCACTTGGAGGGTGATGCTGACTGGAATGTTTTGAGTTGTTGTCTCCAAAGCAGCTGAGTGGCAGTGCACTCACCAGTCCCTCACAGCCTCACAGATCAGGTGTGAGCTCGCTCAACCTACAGCCTGAGAGAAATGGGAAGAACAGAAATCTGCTTTTGCTCCAGCTGTGAATCAGGGGGAGAATCCACTTGAATTCGAGAGTGAAAGTGCATTTGGACACTTCTCTTTGCTTATTACCCTTTCTCACTGCAACGTAAGAATTGTAAAAGCCTTAAAACTCTTTCAAATGCCCTTTGGCTGAAGAGTGAGAAATTCTGTGTATTGGACAATGGCAACCCGAGTCCTCCTGTTGGAGCTTGTCTGCATTCAGCTGGGCAATTCTGCAAGGACATCTGGTGTGGGCTTCCAAGCAGGGGTTCAGAGATGCAGCGAGGCAGGAGTCCAGAGCGAGGAATGAATCAGTTATTAAATTTACAATACCATTTATATATTCTAGTTCCATAAAGCAATTGAACAGTGCTCACACTTCTCCTAGGGTGATTGGTCAAAGTCTCAGACACCCACTTAGAAATGTTTTTTCCTAATATAATGTACACAAGGTCAGAAGATACCAGATATGAATGCTATTTACAAAAACCCTATCTATTGTTTACATAGCTTACACAGCAAAGGCAAAGTTCTCACAGAATGAACGCAAGAAGAGACAATTTCCCTGCTAACAGCATTTCAGCATCCACACATCTGGTCCTTTTCAGAGCTGCATTCTGTGTTGTGGGCAAATGTTGCTTAAATATAAGTGCATTAATTAGACTTGGAAAGTCTAATTAAGATGAAACGGAGGGAGACAGACACCATCCAGGAGAAGGTGTGTGCACGTCACCATCAATTCTCTTCCCCTTCTCATCACCAGGAGAGAGGCTGCCCTGGAGGTGAGAGGAACCAAAGGAGCTCAGAGGACACAGTGGTGGTTGTGCGTGTAATTAAAAAGAACAAGAGGCCAAATAAAAGCAAGCCACAGATAATCACTGGGATAAAAACCAGAGCCTCCTTGTGCCCAGCCCCATCTACTCCTAGGAATAAACTTGTTTCAGACCATGTTAAAATCTAGAAGCTTGACAGAATAATGCATGGCTACTGTAGAGCTGCCAGTGAAATTAAGAGCTTTTGGCAAATTAACAAAGAGACTCAGTCCAAAGGTTTAGGCTTTATGGACCTGGTTCAATCGTGTTTCATGCTTGACTTTCTGCAGTCCTCCTGAACTGGCTGGATGCATCACTGTGTTGTTTTTACAAAGTCAAAGCACTGAGCGAGGATTTTCTATTTCATGCCCCATTCATACCTTGCTACTCAGCCTACATAATGTGGGTTATCCCAAATGCCTCTTCCTTTTCCCTTTGGAAAGATTTTTCAGAAAATAATAGCAGGCAGATCTTCACTTCTGTAATTTCAGCATACATCTGTTGCAGCTCAGATGTTTTATTACAGTTATCTGGGTTCAAACAAAGTTGGCCTGAACAGTCTGAATGCTGATTTTTTGGTTATTTCTGCAAGTTTAAGCAAAAAATCCTGTAGCATCTGCAAAAAGAATCACAGTTCAGAGCATCAGGAGTTACCCACCCAGCCTTGTACATTTTAATTTTATACATGTTGAGCAAATTTTAATTTAATGGCAAAATGATAATGTTTTTTGTCTGTTCAGAGCAAGTTCCTGAGCAGAGTAATTTGCACACCCGTAGAACAGGAGTTCTCTGTATAATAAACAGAATTAAACTGGGTGCATCCTAGTGGAAACTCTTAATTTAGTTTTAGCCTCTTAGGACAGCAATATAGACATTCAGCTTATCAGACAAGTATGGAGTGTGCTCTGAGACAGCAGGCGAGACCATATATCTTGTAAAGATGGCTGAGAGTTATAAGAAATATTATTTCAGATAATTCCTGTGGGTGCTACTCCTAACTGTCCAACAACGTGGTCCTGCTTAGCAATTTTAAGACGAATTTAAAAGTTTAAGGCTGTGAGCAAAATCCGTGTGAAGGCTTTATTCCACCTACAGGATGTGATGTGTTCAGTGATCCAGAGCAGTTCTCCCAAAGTCATTAGAATTTTAGTACCACAAAACAAAAATACGGCTTTTTCTTAGGTTTGGGGGTTTTTTTTCCTCCCCTCAATCCGTAGCAAAGTATTTTTGGCCATGGATAGAAAGAAAGGAGGTTCTCTTTTCACATGAAATAGAAATAACTTGTTCTATTCCCAGGGAAAAAAATAGAGAGCCAAATTAGAAAAAGCAACAAAATCTGAATGAATCAGCACAAATACTCTATCCCTAACCCAGTGCCTGAGATTTGCATTCCCTGTGGGGACCTTTTCCTGGTTCACAGTCCCATGGTTTCAGGATATCCCTGCTGTGTTTGATTTGATATTGTGATAATTGTGCTTCTGGTCGAACCACATTTGTTATTAAATACAGCACTGCCAGAGTTATTTGAGATGTGCAATGGGACCAGGGAAAGGCAACTGGTCAGCTTAGCTGGCTAACAATTACAAAATTTCAGCCCTGCAGCCTTAGACTCTATCTTTTCCTGGAGAAAAGCTGAAGAACAGTATTTTGGTTAAAGGAGGGAGGCTGTTCCATTTTCATGGCATCAGCAATGACTGTTTATCAATAACACTTGCTTTGGAGCTTTTTTTTTTTTTTTGTGAAGCTCTACAGGGTTTATTAACGAAAACGACTTGCTAAATTACATTCTTCTCAAAAAAAATGATAACACGCAGATGTACAAACCCACATTCATGTGTTGTTTTATTGGTGCATTACAACATTACATTTCCTTCACATTGAGAAAGCATGAGATTAAAATACATTGATCCACAAAAATGCCTTCCCTACGCTGACTTCGCACTGGTGGTAGCGGAACCTACAGATCCCTCCACAAGTTTCATTCCATTAAGTCTTTCCTAATTTTAATTACATTTTAATCAAACCTTTTTACATTGTCTACTTTATGGCTCTCGATGTAATGATTCCCATTAAAATGTGTTATTCTTTACTGCTTTTCCGAGTTCACCAATTGCTCTCGCAATTTCAGTTTTTCTGCTGCATTACACTGCGCGTTCCAATCCTTTAACAGCCGCTGCTCACTTGAGGGCTGTATGAGCTTTCCCCATCCCAAAGAAGACAGCTTGTTTGTATCAAAAGCCATTAAAATACTGGGAATGTGTACAGCACAGTTAGGAGGCCCCACTCAATTTTGAGAATAAGCCAGATCTATATAAAAACATGCAAAACGCTCTATGCATCAGTATTAAACTTCTAATTTTGATTGAAGATTTATTATTTTTTTAACATTTGCATATAACCTGGAAGACTAGGGTTCCTGCTGAAAGAAAGAGCTAATGGCTAAGCCTTACCCTGACTCTAGGGCTTTCAGTAATCCTCCCATATGAAGTAATAGAAAACTACATTTGTTACAGAACTCTGTAGGATGGTTTAAAAACTTTGTAGGAAGATTAAACCTCCATTAAACTCTGTGGGTTTCTGGAATAAGATCTCAATCACACCAGAGGAGTGTTCTGCCAAATGCCAAATAATTTTGCTTTGCTGATGCTGGTATTGTGAATTACTGTATATTCACCAGGAAAACAACAGCTCAGTTCAACTGTCTCTGTTTTAGAGCTCAGAATTCTGTAACTGTCAGTTAAACATCCTCCCTCTGACACAGTTAAACTGGTACCAGCTTTACCAGGCCTGATTTCTACAGAACCTCCCGGGTTCACGCCTGTTCTGTTCCGTTCCTTAATGCTATTTCCTATTTATAGTCATTTCCAAATATCATATAAATTTATACACAGCAAGGTTTCATCCTCTTGTACACAGTTATTAGGTTTATTTTTAAAGGGACCCTAATTTACTCACTTTTTATAAAAATTCAAGTGTTGCCAATCAGGAAGCAGCTCTTCTCAAAAAAAAAAAATCTACAAAGCTTAGCTTTGAGGAAAGTAAATGACAAGCCTTACATAAAGACATTGAGCTGTTTGAATCACAAAATGTCTACAAGGCCAATGCATATTCCGACAGGAACACAGAAATTATAATCATGGCAGCAGTCTCCTCCAGTCTGAAGCACCGTAATTGTGGTCGTGGATCAACGTTATCTTGATTGCTCCAAGAAATGTTCAACTGCCAGGATGTGGTCTGGAATATTTTGCCTGCATTTTCACAGGATACCTAAGGAGAAAAAACCTGGGATCTGACATTCTGCCATCCAAAGGTACAACATCTCACAGGAATGTGATGTATAGTGCATACATAACAAACAGAACCCTACTGATAATAAATTAACTTAGGTCACACACTTGTCAGCCTTCTCCACACCATCAGTGGTTCGATTCAGGTGAGTTCCAATTCAGGTACCAAGCCAGCCCTGGCAAACACCATGCCCAGGAGCATGGTGAGCTGAAAATGTGGATGGGACTAGGGGAAAACTGTCTCCAGCCTTCCTCTGGACACGTTACAGTGCTGGAAACCACCACAAGCATTCGTGGTCGTGCGCCCAAAGTGATGAATGAGAATCTTTGCATTTCCTTAGATCACCAATGCTGCAGTGAGTCACTACACAGGAATGAACACGGCACACCGAGATCCACAGAAAACTTTCTGTTTCTTTACCCTCCCAGTTTTAGGGGTTTTTAAACATTTCTTTGAAAGACTTCAGCTTGTTAAATACAATTTGTGTTCTTTTCTTTCGATTTGCTTTGACGGTAAACACTGCAAGAGCTCTCAGAAATTGCTGATGATGCAATACCAAGTTTATAATCCATCCTGTGAACGTATGTTGTTCTAAGCTGAAAATTTTAACAGCATGGAATTTCTTGAACGTAAGAAACCATCCTGTGGAACTACTAATGCACAAGCCCTGGCTCTAACAACACTTCACCATCCACCCCTTTCGCCTGCTTAGTCATTAGTAGCTCAGAATGACCTTGTCAAAACTTGACAATTAATACAAAGTTCTGCCAGCACGTGGAGATTTTTGTTAATGTCAAAAGGCAGCAAGATAAACACAAGGATGATGCCTTAAATTATCAAATTACAGATGTTGAACACCTGATGAAAAGTGCTCTGTGTACTCGCCGCCCATCGAAATCAATGAGTGCTGAAGATGACCAGAACTTTGTAAAAAGATACTCGGTACTTAGAAAATCTGTTTCCAGAGCTATTCTATCCTCAACCACATCTCAAAATTACTCTCTTAACCACTGTCCACATGGGGTTGTTTTTAATAATGTTCTTTCCCCATCCCTCAAGTAGTTCTACCTGTCTGCAGTAGACTGAAAACAGATCATTCAGAAGTAGGTATGAACCGAAAGTTTAACTTTAAAAGTATGGTGGTATTATGGCATTAAAATATAAATTCCCTTTATAAAAAGGAAAGAAACAAAAGAAAAAATGCACAGTAAGAACCACTATTAAGAGACCAGTTTGGAGGAAATGTGAGAAGGCTAAAAGTCCATTCTGCACATTTCTCAGAATCATACGGGACCTTCAGTTATCCCCTCCAGAGGCAGCCCAGTAGCATTGTCTGCTGTAGGTCTCTCTTCTTTCTTCACTGAGTTCTGATCCAGCAGGCTGACGTAAGATTTGTGACAGGCTGTGTTACCCAAAGGAGGGTAGTGCTGTCTGTAGCAAATATAAGCAAAAATGAGGCCAATGATCCCTCCAACGAAAGCATCTGGAGGAAAAAAGCAACCAGACCAGAAGCACGTTACCATGGAAAGGGCAGCCAGTAGTGACAACTGCAAATAAAAGACATTTGGTTGACTTGAAAGTGTTTAACACAGGAAATGTGAATTTCGAATTTTCCTAAAGAATTTGGAGCCAAATACCACAATCACAGGGGACACGTAAAATCAGTCCTTTGTTGGGGACATGTCTAATATTTTGAACACCCAAAATGTAGATGGTTGGCTACGTTTTGGGAGAGGACCACTGGGAATAGAATGGCCTCCATGGGGTATCAAACACTCCTGATGTTCCAGATCGCAGCTGAACATTCGTGGGTAGGCAACCCATGGATCTTGTCCCACTTACAAAAGCAGACTGCCAAGAACAATTTCAAGCTGGATGAATTCTTAGCAAAAGCATCTGAAAGGTCAAAGTCTAAGCATGCCTGTTAACTGATTTAACACCTTCTGAATATCTTTCTTTGATGCTTTTTACTATCCCATACTCCTACCAGAAAATAAAGTAAGATAAAATAAGGCTATTGGATATTTGCAGCACTCACACACAGGCAATTTTGAGTTTTCTATGGAACACGAAGAGGATTCCTTCTGTTTCTAGTTCAGCCTCTTATAAAATACTCACCCGATCTTGAGTTTCATTTACAATCAACAAGAGAAAAATTTCTCTGAAAATACACACTTTGTGAAAGCCTCAGATTTAACATGAAGAATAATGAAGCGAGGCAAAAGGCACTGGTTAAAATATGACCTGATGACACATTTTATTTTAATAAGACTGATTAAGCACCGTATCTGTGTATACCTGTGTTCCCATTCTTTCAATTACAAAAAACCCACAGTGTAATAAAAATGGTGAATCATTGAGTTTACTGGCAAAGAAGGGTAAATCAATACAAATTATTTTTGTCTAAAGTCCTTAAATATAGATTAAATGCCTTACTTGGGCAGTTTGTTATATATTAGAACAAAGGGCATGTGGTTCAATTTTCAGTGGGTAATAGATGGTTTGTAATCATCAGAAGAGTGAGAGTCCTTTCATCAGGAGTGGCAAGGGCAAGAAAACCTGAAAAACTTAATACTGAGCTGGATAAACTTAAGAAATGTGATTATAAGTCACAGTTGAGGAACAGGATTGCATGGAATGTCCTAGGAGATGCTTTCTAACCCTATATTCTCTTCCTCCATGAGGACATAATGAATCTATCACAAATTAATGGAATAGGGGCTCAGACAAGAATTTAAAAGATGATTGTGTGCAGATGGTATTTGCAAGCAGACAGAAACTTGTCCTACCCACACTGGAAGCTGACTGATTTCATCAGCCTGTCCCTATCAAACTATAATGGTATTAAAGGTACTGAGGGCAAGAATTTTTACTGTACAGCATCAATCAACTTGTAAAAAACTTAGTTATTGTGACAAGATTAATTTTCTATAAACCTGTGTTGGGTGCAATTCTCAGATTATCCTACTTCGACTGAATATTGTCCCAGATACTTTTTTATTTTGCTTAACAATCAGGTCAAGACTATGATTACTACTTTTAATCATGGAGAAACACCAGATTTTTGCCTTTAAGTTCCCTAGTATTTTAAGGTTTGCTGAAAACTTGCCCAGATAATTTCTTTCACAACCTTTACACAAATTATGCAACTCTGGGCCTCAGCTTGGGCACCACAGTAATACAAATCCACTACATGATTTATGCCAAACGTTTATATCTTACTGACCTTGCTTGACTGGGGGTAATAAGCAAAAGCACAGGCAGCTATTTTAACTCCTGCTTCTGAAAAAGGCAATTCTGTCTTTTGTTTGATTTCATGGTAGAAATAACTTTTCTTGGGGGTTTTTTTTCCTTTGCCCATAAAGGAAAAACAATGTTCATTCTGTCTCAGTATTTAACTTTACTTTTTCAGTACAAAATTTTCCCTTATGGCATGAGTAAATTAACATTTTCAGAATTATAAGCCTATACAGGGACATAGGAACTTAAAAGCAGTTGATATATTCAGGAATTCTGGATTCACAGTGAAATACCCTAATATTCACCAATACTAAGGCTTTGAATATTACTCTCTCCAGCCAAATTGAAGGGAGCTCATAAAGTTCTCATAATATTAATGTTCTGAGCACACTCAATGGATTTTTAATACAGGGATACTCCACTCCATCTTTGACCTGCACTATGCTGAGTCTTGGACTCAAAACTGATGGTCCTTTTTCATTTCCCACTGCATAGTTAAGGCTCCATCACAAAGCCACCATAAATAATTTACCACAATTAGCTGACTCTGCTGAGCATAAAAGCCAAGGCCTGAGGGTCTGTGCTGTGTACAGAGCGAACAAGTCTCTCCCTTGGGAGCACGGTTCTTTCAGAGGAGAGCAGAGGTCACCTGCAGGATATGTCTGCCAGCACTGTTCCTAGCTCGGGAAGAGATGAGTTTGCAGCTCCATCTCCTTAAAATTCAAAGGCAGAACAGGAGCAGCTGTGATGAACCGAGTCACAACCCCTTGGGTGCAGTTTTCCTCCACCATATATAAAACACACCATCATAACCTGCCTCACAGCACCTTTCAGCCCATAAATAATTCGTACTCCTTGCAAGAGATAGTACACACTGTAAACATGTGTTCCAAACTCGAGAGTAAACCCGTACTCTCCACATTTTTTCACACTCCTCCTTTTCTCTTTAACAGAGAGCTCAAGCCAGCCAAGTTTCAAGTGTTTTCTGTGCCTCCTGCCAGCCTGGCGAGGCAGCACCTCGTGCTCAGCAGTTTTGTGCTGGACGCTCTCTCCAGCTCCAGTGTCACTGAGAAAAGGAGAGCAACGAGTCCTGAAACAAGAGAAGGCTCTGCTGGAAACCAGGAGGCTCCTCAGAGAACGTGGCAAGGCTAATGGCTGTGATTAAGCAGCTGCAGGAGAGCAGCAGGAGCACAACAGAGCGAGAGGAAGCACGGCTGAGACCGGCTCTGGCGTGCTGGGTGAGACATGAAGGTGCTCAGGGGGGCAGAACAATGCAGCACTTCATCGACACTATGTAAAGGAACCAACAGAATGCTGTGTCTGTACTGGGATGTGGGGCCAGGTTTTGGTAGCAGAGGCTGTGGCAGGGGTGGCTTCTGTGAGAATCTGCCAGAAGCTTCTCCACGTCCAACAGAGCAAGCACTGGCCAGCTCCAGGACAGACCCGGCGCTGGCCAAGGCTGAGCAAGGATCCAGCCATCCAGCAGGGATGCGGNGGCCAAGGCAAGGCTGAGCCCAGCAGGGATGCGGGAGCACCTCTGGGATAACAGATTTAAAAATGGCAAAAAAACCCCAGACAACTGCAGTGGCAGCTGGAGAGGGGAGTGAGAACATGTGAGAGAAACAGCCCTGCTGACAGCCAGGCCGTGAGGAAGGAGGGGCAGGAGGTGCTCCAGGTACCGTGACAGCAACTGCTGAGTGATCTCTCTCCCAACTTATCCGACTCATGAACCTTTCACTGCATTTTCTCTCCCCCACCCAGCTGAGGAGGGCAGTGACAGACCTGGGGTCCAGCCAGGGTCAACCCACCACAGTGCTGGAAATCAGGAAACAGCTCGTCACCAGGATGAACCAGGTAACTGAAAGGAGCAGTGAGGACCTTGAGGGGAGTTCAGTTTGCAAGGCCAGCAGTGCAGTATCAGCGATACCACAGGAAGCCAAGATGACCTACATAACAGCATCAGAAATTCCATGCAAGGTATTTCTCATAGGAATATAGGGACAAACAGGGTGAAAGTAATTACAGGATGGTTTACTTAGCAGAAGACATGAGTAAAGCAAAGAAGCTACAAAGGTGGCAATAAAGAGGGTCAAGAAATGGTAAATAATTGATGGCAGGGTTATCTGAATTGTCACACGAGTGTGTAATTGATAAATAGCACAGCCTTCTACATCAGTTACACTTCACAAATGAATTTTAAAGGATTCTGAGACAACAGTGAGAGATGCAGCTGATCTGATGGGTGTTGCACTCCAAAAGTGCCTGCTGTGAGGGAGAAGAGGATGCTCTGAAGGTCAGTGCTAGCTATTTCAGCCTTGCTAGGAAACCCCTGCACCAGTCAAGCAAGGAAAATCTATAGCCCACCACTGCATTGTAACTCATATGATATCCTGAAAAAAAAAAAATCAAAGAAATACATGGCTAATTAAAAAAAAAGCAGAAAAGGGTACCTGCATGCCTCACCTTGCCAGTGATGTTTGTAGTCACACATGCGTGACAGGGCGATCATCATGGCACAGTAGAGGGGCAGGATTGCTGCACAGAGCCTCCAGCTCTTCCCACGGCCGCTCTCCGTGAAGCAATGCAGCTTTCCAGCCAGGTAGAAGGTGGTGAAGCCAAGGCCTGAAAATGCAACTGATAAAGCAAAACACATCGTTACAGTAAACTGTCGTTAGCACTGGTTTGGTTGGTTGGTTGGGTTTTTTATTAAAGCAATCATGATCTAACAAACTTTAAAAAAATCACATTTTTGGGGAAGTGAATGGGAAAGGACATTCTCCCACAAGATCCATGACATCAATATATTCTCCACAGCAGTGGTGTTACCTATGGAGCAATGCAAGCAGCCAGGTAAGGGAACACTCAGAAGTAAATTGATTTTTTTCTAATATATATACTCAGCTTTCACATAATCTGATACGTCTGCAAACACTGTGTTGCCTCTAAACATTCACCTATCCCATAGAAATTTAATATTTTTTTTCCTTCAGCAATTTACCTTTTTCCTCTGAGGGAGACACCAGACACTAAATTAAACATTTAAGCAAATTTTCAAGTTGAGTCACAAAAGCTTTTTCATGCTTCAACCTTCAGCATATCTTTCCTGATTTTAGACCTATTCTAAAATGTTGAAGTTCAAAGCAGAAAAGGATTCAGACAGTTTGCCCTGTAATTGAATTACATTTAAATGAGATTTTTAGTTTCCATTACCCAGTTTCTATAGAACGTGCACAACTGGCAGTGATGAGAGAAGTCAGGCACCAACTTTATGCTCTGAACTTCTTTCCTGTTGCAGCTCTTCACCTTCCAGAGAGACACTGGACAAGGACAGGACTTGTTTGCATCACTTCATCTTCCACCAGAGTAAATGGAGCGATCAAAATGAAATCTGTCTTGGATATGCAATATCAAAAGGAATCCTGAAGCAAAACCTTTCAAATGTGTCCTCTCAAAAAATACCTTTGTCTTCATATTTCTGTTTTTCATCTCAGGTTATTATTTTGCTGAAATCTGAACACAGTATTCCCAGGCAGAAGAATCAATTGCTTCGTGGTTTCATTTTCAGGCAATCTACAATGCCCAGCAATTAAAAGAATATTGCCCAAACTCTGAAGTAGGTGCTCTGTTCCCACAGACTCATATTTAGGATTACTACCATTTACCAGGCAATTTTACCAGCAATTGTCAGCGTGGTGCACAGCAGCAGCAGATTTAGCTAAAAGGGTTTTAGAGAGAATCTGGTGATATTTAAAAAAGACTACTTCCCCAGAGTTTCTGGGGTTCTTTTCAGGGTCTGCCACATTTCCAGAAGGAGGTGCTCTGGGAAGAACATGGAAGTTCAGGAGGATCTATATTTGTAATAAACACAAAGGCAGATCTTGCTTTAGGTGGTTGGTGTGTTCCCCTGAACTAAAAGGCAGAAAGAAGAGACTCACAGACACCTCTCTAGGGGAACCCACCCCTAATGTAAGATGGACAGGTAATATACACTGCTCTAGCTTGTGGCTGTGGAACGAACGCTGTGCAGAGAAGCCTCACACTGCAGAATTTCAGACTGACTTCCCTCAGCCTGGACTGTGCAAATCCAGAAAGAGCTCCTTGACCTAACAGTCCCAGTGCACGCAGAGTCAGCAGCAAAACCCACAGAATTAACAGCAAAATGCTCTGGGATGTGGAATATCCATTATAAAAGCAACTACAGAATTCAACACAACTCAGTTGCTGTGCATCCCATGTGGGCAACTTTGCTTGATGGCTGTATTTTGAACACGTCAGTCAAGAACATTAAGAAAACCAATTCACTCTCCAAGAGTCCTGGGCCTAAAGGTGATATTTACACTGAAGAATTGGTCCATCAGTAGAATATATTTGAGCATTTTTTTCCTGCACCAGCTGGAGTCAATACATCACTGCATCACGAAGGAAATGCAAATACACACACGGCCTGAAGGGTTACACCCTGCCTACTGTCCTAGCAAAAATCATTAAGACAGATCCCAAAGATTCAGCAAAGCAAAACAAAAACACTTCTAAGCTGCCTTCTTCCAGAAAATAAATCAAACTCTCTTTATATAAAGAAGGGGAGAGCAACATAAAATACCAACCAGTCGTTTTTGGAAACATTGACAAAAATGAGGAGAATCAGTCTGATTTAGTTTAAAACAATGTTAATGCAAGAAAGATGTTGATACAAATTCCAGACAGAAATATTTAATTGATTTTAAATGCTGTAAGAGGAGAAAGGAATGAGGAAATGAGATATTTTTAACGATTGGTGGAGTTAACTCAAATCAAAGTCCTGATGCAGCAAGTTGCTGAACTTAGGAAAAACTCTCCTGAGACAAGCCACAGGTTCTGTCACGGCTTGTTAAAATGCTTTAAAATGCATTATCATTATTGGAATAAATAAAAATGCATTAGACTCAATTGTTCAGTCTGTTTCTATGACATTCTTTAAAAAAAAAAAAAAGAGTTCACAGAAGAAACGAGGAGGCTGACAGCAGCTGGAGACACCACAGATCCCATCCTGACAGCTGATCTCTTCCAGACAGGGAATTTTGGTGAGTTGAAAAACCTGTCTGTACAGACCAAACCAATTACCAAGTGGAAATGCATAAGGTGAGAAACTGTAAACAAGAATCTGATTTACAGCACCCCAAATAAATTATTCATTAAAAAAATGTAATTGTTTTTGTGAGCGTTTTCTGAAATTTAAACTACCCCAGGAGGATCTTCAGCTTCTCGAGTTTTAATGGATGCTTTGCTAAGCACACAATAAAGGCCTTTTTTACTTTAAGCAGTTTTTTAATTGAAGGAAAACCCCTCAACTTACTTAAGCGACATCAAATTACAAAACTGCCAAACAACCCCTCGAATGGCCTTTGTAAGGATCAGAGAAAACGATCCCTCTCTTTGTCTGCAATGCTTTATTCTTGCAGTGATTACTGTACATTTCCCAAATGCAAACACAGACTATTCATCACTGGAATTGCTCAGCAGCCTACTGAGGAATTCCAGCAGCTAGGGCTACTGCTGAATGTTTTCAGTTTCACACTGTTCAAAGACTGAAATATTTATCTTTCTTGAAGGAAAAAGTATGATACCAATTGAGTGCATAAATTTTAATGCTGAAATTCAATTCAAAGAGCATTTTATAGAAGTACAATTCCCAAAGAATGTTATGAGCTTATTATCACAAAATATTTTATTTTTTTTCCAAGTGGGACAGTCAATTGCCTTCCCTTTGGCTTAGCTGTATTAATTTCTTTTCACAGAGAAAGACAGTTCAGCAGAAGCAACATGAAAAGCACATCACAAAATACAAATATATGCAGGGACTTGGGAAATAAAAAAGAGATGTTGGAGACAGAGACATGCTAGAACAAAAATAGACCTACATTATCTGAGTATTAGTCATTAGATTGTTTTTTGCACCACTGTCACAGTGAATTCTTATGAACCTTTTTGGGTTTTTTTGGTGACACATTTTTTTATGTACCTTTCCAGATACCTCATCTCACCTGAAATACCTAAGGTGGCCTCAGGATGCATCTCATTGCCACCAAAAAATGAGAACAAAGTTTTGATTTGTTCAGTTCATGACACCTTTTACAAAAAGTCCTAAAAGCGAGCCTATTCCACAGCCTACCTTTCCATTTCTGTGGATAGAAACCTTGAAAAAGTCCCCCTTGTCTGAGAACATAGTAAAGAGAAGATTAAACCAGCTCAGATCCTGGAATTACTTTTAATAATTTCTCTTCTTAAACACGGTATCTAGGCACAAGCTTTAGATCACTGCCTGCCCAGCTCTAACACAAGTGATGGCCATGTGGGCATTTATGAGATATTTAACAACAAATAATCCCTACCAAGAGCAATTTTTTCTTTTCCAGTTCAACACTAGAAGACACCAAGTCCCACCCAATGGGATCAGGGTAACTTCTTGCTTCCTGCTTTGCCATAATTATACCATCAGTAGGATCCTGGATAGGGATCACATCCTCTTGCTATTCCGTTCACCATGCCAAGTATTTGCATCCCTCATTCAGGGATGTGCACATAATTTAAAACTTGTTAGAAGGAACTTGGCCCAAGCATACGGATTAGCATATAAAATGCAGTTAGAAGACAGGCTGAACGGTAACTCCGTGGATGGAAGTTTTTTACAGTGGAGGATCAGAATGCTTCTGTCAAGCTCATGGTCAGCAGTGTCAAGGAGTTTGCTGGATTATACCAGTTTTGGTACTGCAAATAATCCCCCTAAATACTTCAAAAAGGAACCAGGACTATGCCCAGCCTGAGCAGGAAGGGTTATATAGAAAATCACTGTGTCTCTTTTCACGGTGTGACACACAGCAGGAATAGGAAAATGTCATTTACTCCTGCAACACTGCAAAATGCAAAGCAACGAAGGCTGATCTATCCACCAGCTGCAAGAGGAACTCTTTATTGAGGGGCTTAGGTAGAAGGGGAGGGCAGAACAATTTGGAGCCTTCCTCAACCTCACTTCCAAAGTGAACCAGGACACCAAGGAGAAAGTGGCTGCACAGCAACATTGTACTGTCACTGAATTCAGAGGGCTCCAAAACTTGCCAAAAACTCTCTTGAGAGAGACTTTTAAATAACTTTCCTGAGAAAATCAGGGACTGGAAAGTTGGGCGTCTTCATTTCCAGTTCAGTCTAGCATGAAGTTTGCTATCTGAAGAGAGCAAAACTAGAGTTGCTCTCCCTTCTGGAGTACGCAGTAGATTTTAGATTAATACCTTTAAACATACAAAGAAAAAGGAGAAAATATAATTTTAAAAAGTGCTAAAGAACTGAGTTGTTCAGCATGGAGAAGAGAAGGCTCCAGGGCAACCTGGCCTAGTGGAAGGTGTCCCTGCCCATGGCAGGGGGTGGAACTGGATGGTGTTTAAGGTCCCTTCCAACCCAAATCACCCTGCGATCCTACATCCTACAGTGTAAAACAAAGGCATAGAAAATGTTGGCCAGGCAGGACAAATCCCAGAGAGGAACCACTGTTTTACACTGCCAGGATTCATGTATTAAAAACCTCGTTGTTTTTTTTTTTTAAATTTAGGAAAAAAGGAAAGTCTTTTAGAGGCCTGCTGAGACATACAGGTAATCTGAACCTCAAACAGGCTTTAAAGAGTCGATTTATTATTAAGGGTGGAAAACTAAATTTTAAGGAGTTCATTTCACCAGCCCCTCATGCTGTTGAGTATTCACAGGTAATTATGTCAGAGAAGAGGTAACGGCATTAAACATAACCATTCCTGAGTATACTTAGAGTCTGAATTAAGAAGCCAATAAACCCCACAGGATTTTTTTTTCCTTGCATATCTAAGAAATCCATTTCATATTTCCCTGGATTCTTTTATAAAAGGATGAAACATTTCAGTGAGACAGTGCCATACAGCTGTTAATTAAGAGATTTATCTTGAAAATAGGGGAGTAGCAGCAATTACTGCCAAAAACCTGTGGCTTGTAGCTCATTTGTTACTTAAAATGTTCATTTTCAAGTGAAGGAAATATGATTATCCTCCATGAAATTGCTAGCTGAAGATAATTAACAGTTTAAATTTAGATACCCAACTATAATTACAAGCACTGAGGTAATATTTTATAAAAATTATTACAGGATAGCAAATATTTCTATTGAAATTCAATAATTTCTTCACTCTGAAGCACATAAATCACTTTAATTTTTCAAACAAATTGATGTCTTTTCACATGTAAAAATATTCTCATTCTTACAACTGACTAATTTTAATTATTTAGTGGAAAAGGAGGGGAGGAGCTACCTGTCCTTTCACTCTAATGACACAATATTTCCCAGTCACCTTTTTTCTTTGTAGTGGCACAGCAAGAAACACCACAAATGCTACGTTCATTTAATTAGAGCTTCATCAGGCAAGTCTGGTGCGAGCATAGATTATATAATCAGCTTTATTATCATCAGAGAAGGCAACTCCCTGGGGGTAATACAACAGTAATGCTCTATGCAGTGACAAACACTGAGTGAAAGAGTCACCTGTCAAGAGACAGAGACAATAAAATACCAACCACCAGCCAGTCCCCAGCAGAGGTGCTGGGCTGTTCTGAGAGCTGCTGCAGAGTCTTTACCTGGATAAGAAGACAATTCACGACCAGCCTGCTGTCACAGAATTTATAACAGGTTCAGAGAAGCAAAAAACCCAAGCGATTTCTCTCTTCTTCTCCCAAAACCAAGGAGGGGACTAGACAGAAACTTAACTTAGGAGTAAGCTTGAGAATGCTTTCAGCCCAAAGAAGCAGAATTCAGCTGGGAGGAATGGGACACGTGCAGACAAATGCAGACACTGGTCTGTGAACAGTTATCAGGACTGTAACTGTTAGAGGTACATTCACATTTCCAAGGAATACCGCAGAACAATGCATAGAATCAAGGCCAGATCCGTGAATATTCGCATCCAAATTATTCTCCTGCTCTTTTTATTTAACTCTTACCCATCGCCTGCCCTGCTGCAAGAGGCATTCTCTGCATACAGTGATATTTTGCACTGAGATTCCAGCCTCTTTGCCACACTAAACAATACCAGAAAGTGATATCATATCCTGTTGTTTGATAGCATAAATATCTTTTAACCATTGCCTGTTGACTTTTTTTGTTATTTACATCAACTAGTAGTTCAGGTTTTTTAGACAGGATCTTCCTGTGTTCATCTACACAAACTTACTGATTTCAAGCAGGTAATGAAGGCAGACAGGGCAGGGAACATTGAGAATAGAACAGAAAATAACAGAATATTTCAGCTGGAAAGGACCAACAATTATCATCTAGTCCAACTGCCTGACCACAGCAGGGCTGACCAAAAGCTAAAGCAAATTATTAAGGGCAGTGTCAAAATGCCTCTCAAACAGTGACAGGCTTGGGAAACACTGCCCACCTCTCTGGGAAGCCTCTTCCAGTGCTTGACCACCCTCTTGGTAAAGACATTCTTCTAATACCGAGCCTGACCCTGCCTTGGCACAGCTTTGAATCGCTCCCACGTGTCCCGTCACTGGATCCCAGGGTGAAGAGATCAGCAAACCCAGGCTAATAAAACGAAGAATAAAATAGCTTATCATACAGTAGAGAACTTCTTGCATGACTGAGCAAGTGATGTTTTAAATATTTAGTGATATTTAAATATTTTTAAAAAAGATTTAATACGACTCAGCAGTCATACTAAATCACATTTAGTCCCAAGAGTCTGTGGAAATGCTATGAGAGCATTAATGCCTGGTCAATCATTCTGATTTCTATTTTCTGATTAATTCCCTCAGTAAAATCATCCAGAGATTTCTTCCTTCCTCCCGCCTCCCCTGCGAGTGACTTTTTAAAAGTACTTCCAATGCTATTCCATCCACAAATCCAACTTGCATTGCCTTCCAACATGATCAGAAACGCTTAATATAAACATTCTCCAGAAGTATCTAGTTGCTTAAATAAAATGTAGGAACCAGACTGAGAGACTTCTAAACCCACTGTCTTAGCTCAGGCTGAAACAAAGGAAAACTGGAAGTCTCAGGAGAAAACCACCAGACAAATCAGTCGATTTAACAGAGCGGTATTAGTTTTAAAAATATTTTGCATAAATATTTGCCATGTAGGCAAATATTTTGTTTGAGAAAACACTGATGTCATTATTTGCTCAGTCTTCTGCAAAAGGAAGGGGAAAAAAAATTACCTACACAATTACCTGCAGTAGCTCATTCTTTCTACATTGAACTGACAGCATTGGCAAAATCCAAATGAGGCTTTTACAGGTGCTTTTTTTTCTTTCTGGCATAAATAATATATTGATTTCCTGCATTTATCTCATAGCTTTTATCTCAAGAGCCTTTTAATATCCCTTTGCTTTCAAGAGACCTAAATTAATGTTTTCAGAAAATGTTATGACTGAGATTTCTGCTGTTTGATAAATCAGTCAGCCACCTCTAAAGGAAGATGCCTGGCGTCTTAAGTTTATCATTCAATTTCAAGGGTTTCATTGAGTTATTTTTCTTTTGCTTATAGCAGAACTGTAGTTGGTACTCCTGATTTTAATGAAATAATTCTGGATTGACTCAGAGTTATTTGCATCAGAAGAACATGATTGTGTGAGTCAGGTCTATCCCTTTTGCTGCTCAAAGGGGATTTGAGTGTGCAAGTAGGACTTGGAGATTGAACACAACTAATTCTTTTAGGGTGGAAAAGTGTGGGCTTCCAAGCAGAGGTTCAGAGATGCAGCGAGGCAGGAGTCCAGAGCAAGGAATGAATTATTTATTAAATTTACAATACCATTTATATATTCTAGTTCCATAAAGCAATTGAACAGTGTTCACACTTCTCCTAGGGTGATTGGTCAAAGTCTCAGACACCCACTTAGAAATGTTTTTTCCTAATATAATGTACACAAGGTCAGAAGATACCAGATATGAATGCTATTTACAAAAACCCTATCTATAGTTTACATAGCTTACACAGCAAAAGAAAAGTTCTCACAGAATGAATGCGAGAAGAGAAAATTTCCCTGCTAACAGCATTTCAGCATCCACAGAAAAGACCCACCCCAACTTATCAAGGTGAGTGCTCTGTAGAGTTTTAAAGTCCTCATGGCAACAGAATGGTTTGGTTTACTTCCAAGTAGCTCTAACACAGGTAGAACACTCTCCTACATATTCTGATTTATTCTTACCACGGGATGGAAGACCACACCTGCGGGAGTAAACGGACTCCACACGATCCAATATGAATCCAGCAGAAGCCCCTTTATTGCCCCCAAGCACCCTTATTATACACTGTGCTCCCCCGTCCAGGCGTCCACACATTACATGATTGACAAAGCAATATACACACATAAAACATGGAATGATTTAATTGGATCTCTGGCTCTGTTCGCTCGGCTACCGGGCACCTATTCACACAAATCATCAGACAGTTTTCTATCTTTGTTTATGTTTTTCTTCGGCTGCTGTCCCTGTCCTCGAAGCATCAGCATTCTCTTGCTGTGTACATTTTCTACGTGCTCTGTTCACTTGTCCTTATGGCTGGTGCACCATGTGTCCATTTTCTTGCAAAAACTCTGTCTCCACACACACATCATGTGCTGCAATGGCAGTTTCAAGGAATCTCAGTATTTGCCAGTAGAGTAGCGAGACCTGTCCCTTGAAGATGGCCAGAAAGCGACGTGCCAGCCTCCTCTGAGTTAACAGCCTTCCCTTTCCAAACCAGCCTCGTGCCTTCGGACCCATTTCACTCCGGAGAGGAGCTGCCACTGCAGTTCACAACAGAAATTGATCTGCAGATCTCTGGTGTGACTCAAAGTCCGTTTAATTGAAAAGGTCAGGCAGAAGAACAATGGTCTTTACTTCAGATACAGCTGAAGTCTACGGCATCACAACAAAGTCTTCTGCAGGTTGTGAAACCAAGCATTCACCTTAACCTTAGCTTACAAATTTTGCCTAAAAAGCTAAAGTTAGGCGATAGGAAAGGAAGAATTAGACTGAAAGGTAATCAAGTTCTTCATTGAAAGCAAACTGAACAAACAACCAAGAAACAGCAGTAGCTGCTAGGAAAAGTGGTTTATTGGAGCTAAGAGCAGAGATTTACTTACACTTGCAGATCACTTTTTTTAACTTCAGCTTTTTACATATTTCCACTTTGTCTGTGAGGTAAGTGTAAACTGTAGCTTGAAAGGCAAAGAAAATAATTTCCCTCTTCATTTCTAAAGGGCCAGTATTTCCTCAAACATATCAAGACATCTTCATTCATCAAGGAGGTAATTAAAAAAATATGACAACACAAGTCACTGTTATTGTCCCCACAGCCTCTGACTGCATTCTTCATTTCAGATTTCTGATTAAATTCTCTGATTTCTTCAGCGATATTCAACAATAATAGCTACAAACCTCTTTCAGCCAATATAATAAAAAGAAAACAAAAACACCCACACAAGAAATGAAAGCTCTTGCACAGCTCTATGTTAGCATTCATTCTGTAAATATAAAATTGAGATGCTACTACAAAGTAATTTCTTCAAAACTCTATTTTGTCCTTGCAAAAATGAATCTCTAGACTCAATAAAGGTTTTTATTAAAAAAAAAAAGTCAGTGGTACAATTTAGCCAAAAGTCAACTTTTTAAACTAATTTAAGTAACTAAATTGCAGCTACGAAAATAAAAAATCACATGAGTGTTTTATTTATTTTGCTGCTGATACAGCAATTTTATACAGGATATGTTAATTTTGAATTGATTTTATTCCCATAAATCCATCCAACCCAACGTGAAATTGTAAGTTCCATTATCTCTCCTCCACTATGTTAAAATGCTTATATTTTAGCGAGTTCAGCTTCCAGTCAGTTGATGGGAACTTTTTCTCAGGGATCAATAGCCAGCAGGAATCTCCTGAAGTCCAATACAGGGAAATGCAAATTCCTGAACTGGGGGAAGGACATCCCAACTCCTCTG
This sequence comes from Callaeas wilsoni, assembly GCA_013398955.1. Classification (NCBI taxonomy): domain Eukaryota; kingdom Metazoa; phylum Chordata; class Aves; order Passeriformes; family Callaeidae; genus Callaeas; species Callaeas wilsoni. Next base: position 31,936 of record VWPU01000319.1, on the reverse strand, counting down.
GGTGGTGGCCAGTAAAAGGTGAAGAGACAACTGGTGCCAACTGAAGAGCCAGAAATTGCACTTAAATATAAGAAACAACATTTTCACTGGAAGAGTGCTCAGGCACTGGACCAGGTCTCCCTGTGAGAGAGGTTGTGGAATCTTCATATTAAATCAAAACTCAACTGGAAATCGTCTTCTGGAACATACTCTCCCTGACCCTGCTTTGAGCAGTGGCTGGAACTGCGCAATTTCCAGAGGCACCTTTATCCTAAAAGTTCTGTGAATGCAACTATAAGCTGATATAAATCAGACTAGCAAGTGATTATTCATTTTTTCACAGCAGACACATCAGTTTCAAGACGTCTGTGTGGGTATCCATGGCCAACACGGGCTCAATCTCCCCCTGACCACCAACACTCAGCACCAGAAGCTCCAAGGAGGTTAAATTAACCTCTCAGCAAGCCACTATTTTTCCTTCAGTACAAAGCTACCAAAACCAGTTCCATGCAACTTCCTCTAACCTAATTCCTTAGCTGAAAAACACAGCTTTAATAGGTCTGGCCAATTCAGAAACAACACATTTAAAAATAGTCACTAAATAAAGCTGAAGCCAAAACTGGCAACTGCAATCTGCTTGCAAATGTTTTGAGCAGAATAAGAGCCTAAAGGGAGTTATATCATGAAGAATTAATCACTTCCTCTAAGAAAGCAAACAGGGTCAAGAATCTGGCATTAAATTCACAGAGGATTTTTGGTGTTTCTAAATAAATTGTTGTGTTACTATTATTTACCCATACTTGCTTGTACAAGGACTCCATTACTACAATCGCAGCAGCATATGGGATATCTCCCTGTCTAGGATTTCTTTTTTTCCTTTTAAGCTGAACAGCCCATTTTACTGAACAATACTTGAAGCAAGCCTGTATTGCGGATTTGCTACTTACTGTTCTGATAATAACATATGAACACAAACATCTAAGATGTAACCATGAAGCTGTCCTGGTTTTGGGACTAAGTCAGGACTCATTCATTAAGCAGTATTAATATGTTTTTTAATGTTATGTTTGCTGTTGGTGGCCTGTCCTCATTTATACAGGTGAAATCTGGGTCAAAGATTCAGTTGAAACACAATGGACCAGGTATTTATTCCTTTGATTTAGAGCTCTGTATCCAAAATTTGGTGTCACCAACTTGGAAAGATGATCTGGATTCGTATTTTAAGCCAGAATTCATTTCAGACAGCAACTGGAAAAAGACTTGGACAAAACTCAACTCATAAAATTTGGTAGAACCAGTTTACGTTTGTGCAATTGCCAGGACATCAAGTGAAAAGAGAATTTGGCCCCTCTATTTCTCCCCTCCTTCCAACCACCTGACTGGGGATATGGCAACACCACAGTTAATTTACTGCTCATATTCTTCTGCTCTCCTCTGAGAACTCTTTAGAGGTCCCAGGGCACTGCAGAGTTTTAAGCTGCAATTCATGAACCCTACATGCTTTCAGAAATGTGAGCTCTCATATGGAAAACACGCTCAGTACCCCTGTCACCTTAATTAAACATGTTCTTGACATATGGTCCTCTGCTTACAAGCAGAATCAGTCTTCCTTGTGCATTAAAAAACCCTGGTGGCTTCTAGGCTGAACATGTTCCCTGAAAAAATTGAGATATATTCTCCAAACAAAGGTATTTGCCCAATTATAGCAATTATAACCAATTATAGCTAATTGCAACTTAAGACTAACACAGGATCTAGAAAGCTGACATTCTCCTTCATGACTCCATGGTAAAAATAAAAACTCTAAACTTTGTCACCAAAATAAACTCAGACCTCCCTGTCCACACAAATGCCAGACAATCAAATGCTCACTTCTTGTAGCCTGTATAAAGAATGGCACATTGTGAAATCTTCCTTGAGCTGGAAAATGCATAAAGCTACTCAGAGCAACAGAGAACTGTTAATTAAATGAACCCTACTGATTTCCATTTTTAATTACTGAATATCTGGCCTACCTGGAATTGCTCCGCTGGATATAAACCTGGAATTACAAGCATTTATTTCCCATGCACATTGATTTTTAGATAAATAACACTCCAAGACTCATAAGTTCCTATTTTGTTTGTGGAGAGATTTTGTCAGCCTGACACAAATCTCAAAATGACATCAGACATGAGATAAAAAGGAAGAAATCAATTACCAAAAGCTTTCTATCCATCCCATTAGTAAAATGTATGCCTACAGATTCAGTGATCTTTTCAGGTCCCAGTTGTGCAAGTGGCTTGTCCAATTAACTGGTTTGTGTTCATTCACCTTAATTTTCCTCTTGCATGTGCTGCATTGAGTCAAACACTCTTTACCCATACATCATATTTTTCATCAGTTGGTCACTGGGTAACCATTATCAGTAAAAGGTTCCTGCTGGTTTCTGCACAATTTGTTCTGCTGGTTTCACTGAATACACTCAATCGCTCTGTCTGTACGTCCATCCATCTGGCTGCTCATTTTTGATCTGTCGCTTGCTGCTGCTGGTTCCACCTCGTTGCAAGGAGAGGAAAACACATCTGGCGAGGTGGGGATGCCATGAGGTCTCTCCAAAGCAGGCTGTCCAAAGGCTCCCTGCAGGAAAACTCCTCAGAAGGCACACAGGAAGGACACAGGCAGGAAAAACCGCTGCATTTATGATCTTCATAAACATCACTCTTTGGAAGAAGCATGGCCTTAGAGAAGCTGCATGGTACTGGTGGTAGCTTAAAAGTAGCATAAAATTGCCAATGGATTATAAAATCATGGAAATACTAAATATGGAAAAACAAACCTGCATTTTGGAGTTATTTTGGGTGTCAGAACACCAACGTTTGTGCAACTCAGGAGCACCTCTGAGCTACTGGACCCAGGCAGGAGTTTTGGCTCCCTACACACAAATGTCCACTCCCTCACACAAGATACTCTGTCAGTACATTGGAAAAGAAGCAAAACGGGCTCCAAACAATCCAGAAGGTCCAGAGATTTCTTTGATCCAGTGGAACATGCAAGTCAGTCTTTGGCTTTATGAAACAGTCTGTGCTCCACACATTTTTCTTCTTTGTATGACATGCACTCCTTGGCCCAGGGAGGTGAAGCCAAGAAAACCATTGGTGCTCCCATAAAGGAGAACTCTCCTTCAGGGCACCAGCTGGCCCTGAGAGTGGTAACAGGTTGTTCACAGCATTTTTATGGAGTAAGCAAGGTCAGGCCAGGCCACCTGGCAGTGCCAGTGCTGTCACTCTTGATACACATCCCTGCATTACATCCTCACAGCTCCCCATTTACAGCACCACAGACTTTCCTGTTAAAGGCCTTGTCTTGCGTGGAAGAGGTTTTAGATTCTGGTATAACAAAGCTTGTGATTGACAGCCTATCCTAGAAATGCCTTAAGAAAAACTGTTTTGAAGATGAAAATGGCTCTTGACTGAGGCTTGCAGCTCCTCTTTATGAGCTGCCTGGCAGCTTTTACTTGTGATTTATTTTCCTCATGGGTTCAGGTGAAGTAGGAAATACCAAACTGTAGTGGGCTACTTGTAACCATCATACCAAGAGAGGTACTATAGTTTATGTGAACTCTCATCCTCCCCACTTACATTTCTGCAGTCATGAAAATAGAAAAAAAAATCCCACAAACAGTAACAGAAGCAACCCCTCCTTTTTTTGGTGCTGTTTCATGAATTTCACAACAGAAAAGGATGACGGAAATCTGAAGAATGGAACTCCTTTACACTTTACCTCGTAACACTCTTGTGCTGAAGGAAGGGAGAAAGGTGCCTAGAAAGAATTTTTGACTGAGATTATGGAAGGAAAGTTTGCAAATACCTACACGTTATGAAGACAGGAAGGATGGTTTTTAAAACTGAGCTAAGAAAACAGAAAATTACAGCACAATTTGCAAACATCAATTATTATATCCCAAATATCCTCATTCCCTCCTAGGTGTAGGAAAGCAGTATGATGGTGTGCTTCCCATAATACTTTTTTGGTTTTCACTCTTTATTCTACAGGGAATGAAGTAATAGCAAGAAACTAAACTCGTGATCACAACTATAAACTATTCTTGATAAAACTGACAATTCTGGTTATTGAAATAATTTTGCTGCAGAGAAGGAGTAAGGGTTAGCATTGTATGATTGTCAAATTAAATGCTTTCCTTCTCCATTATGAGACTAAAATATGCATGGATTTTTAAGGCTTGTCAGAGACTCAGATATTATAACATCAGGCTTCAAACAGCTAAATAGTTCAAGCAGCTGCAGAATTGCCTCACTCTAACATACACTTACCAACTGATAAAAATTACTGGATGTATAATAACTCTTCATTCTTATCACATTTTAATAAAAGGCTTTGTAGTTGGAAATACAGTCAACTCGGCCACATGCTAATCTTATGTCAGTGATGGAGAGAGTTGCTCTCATAATTTTGATCTAAATACTCTGGGACATCATTCTGCTCCAATAAATTTGGTGTGAGTTGCAGCACCACAACTCAGTGCTTATACAACCAGTGCCAGGTAAAAGGAAAACCCCAGGACTCCTTCTTTGGCTGCCCCACCGGCTTAGAACTAAAACTGATAACATCCAAACATCTACTACTCTCATTCATTTCCGGGATTCAAATGAGAGACAAAGAGCAAAATCAGCCCAAAATTTCATTCATCTCATCATCCAACTTGTTTGCAATATATACTTTGGTATAATTAGGCAATTTGAAGTTACTACTTTCAAAAAAATTCCATAGATACAACTTACTGGTTCTCAGTTGGCACTTCTTAGAACAGCTGAAAGCAACAAATATTACTGGCCAAAAAACCCCAAAGAAGCTGACAGTAATCAAGTTATTTTACAGATGAAAAGAAGTTCTATTAGACATGACATAAAACACACTAGAAGTCATCTCCTCAAGACAGAGAAATGAACCTTTACAAACATCTAAGTTAGCAAAACTAATTAAATCAGATAGATGAATTCTCAAAAAGCCACCTAAACATCTGTCAGGATACAGCACAAACTGGGGGTATCTGATCAAACCATCAGACCTAGACTGAGGGCCACCTCAAAGCCAAAAGAAGAGTGACTGTACTGTCCTACTTCATACTCCACTGGAATAGAACAAAATAAATATTTACTATATAGACAAAGATCTGCACTGAGGAACAGATGCCCCTCAGAATCACAGTGTTCTGTAACTTCAAATATGCTTCATGCTGCTGACAGTCCTGCTACGACTCTGAATGATCTCAGGTGGTTCCCAAGATAAGGAAGGGTCACAGGCTCACAACTTTATTTCCAGAAGGAAATTTCTGACTTTCTGGAAGTCCAAAATTCAGGCTCCTCAAGCAAAAATCAGGTTCATGATCCAGTGGAAAACGAGCAACCCCAAACCACAGAAAGGACAGCTTTTTACGAAAGAGGCACTGTGTTTAAATGAACTTACAGGAAGAGTGGATGCTTGGAAAGCTTTTTCTGCCTTCAGAGACCAGGTCTGGATCACCTGTGCAGTGCATTTCAGAGTTCATTACTCCATCTGGAAAGCAGCGGTAAAAGAAATCGGGACGCGGTCTACAAAAAACACCATGGATATTAAAAATACAAAAGCTGTAGTAACAAATAAACCTCAAAGTGATTATTACATTTACTGCTTATTACATACATGCAGCTTTCTCTTGCCTAGAGTGATCAGTCTTGCACAGAGAAAAGTGTAACGACCCTCGAATTTTCACAGGTCTTGCCAAAACACCCAGCTCAGAGCACCCTCAAAACAACCTCCAAAATCTAAAGCCAGCCCTGATGCTGACTGTCTCAGTGCATCGAGCAAACCTCTGAGGTTCTTCTGACCCTGCTGTGAGCTGAGCCTGTAGGTTTGACTCGTGTCATACTCATCCTGAGCTAATAAACCACGTGGAGAGCAAAAGTGAATGACCGCAGATTCAGAGACAAGCTGACAGCAAAACACTTGGCTTGGAGTACAGGAAAAATGAGCTTATTCCTGTCTAAAGAAGAGGGTGCATTCTTTATTTTAAAAGCACCTTTTGAATAAAAGTGCCAAGTGCCATTGCTGTCAGGGCATCAGTACTGCAGCAGAGAGGGTTCATCAGAAACCAAACACAAATACTGCTTCCTCAAGGCTGCAAAACATCCCAACAACAAAAGCAGCACTGGACTCTGGCAAACAGTGTACGAATTCAAGTCAAACGTGTATTTTTCAGCTGCCATTATTCAAAATTTTGATAAAGAGACAAAAAGTACCTAAAAACATGTTTTCCAGGGAGTTTTGTTTGCTAGGCTTTTCTGAGCCCTTCATTCAAAATTATGCTTCCCTAAAGAAATGTTCTACCCAGGAGTCCATTTACTGCTTAGCTCCCAGGTTTGTTTTGCCATGGATGTTGATGTCACCTGGAAACAGAATATGCTTCTCACAAAATGCAGGCACTGGGTTACGCAGAGACTCAGCTGACTCCTGTTTAATCAGACAAGGGGCACTGGCATCTAAGCTGCCACATGCCGTGACCCTTCCCTTCTGCGTTGCCAATTTAATGAACTGATTTCAGCTCCCAGCATTCCCTCCAAACCCCTCGCTCGTCCGGATCTGCCAGCGAGTCAAACAAGCAGCAAACCACGGGAGCGTGGGCTCCTGCCCCGGCGGGATGTCAGGTAATGGAGTTGTACAACACCTGCACGGGGCAAAGGACGGCTCCACGGGGCCCCTCTGACTCCACGTGCCCTGGAGCAGCGGCTCTCCATTCACTGACATGTGTTGTAGCTGTCAGTCTGTCTCCGTTTCTCTCAGCAGTTAAACCCATCATTTAGAACATGACAGGACTTACCTTCCCACTATTAATTTAATAGTATTTGTGCAGACACCATTCAGAGCTAGAGCCAAGGAAACAGCTACAAAACAGAATGAACAAACAGAACAATAATAACCTAAACACCAAGCAATAAATTGCAGCATCACAGCATTTAATTTACAAACTTAAACTTTTACTGGACTGAAAACTGAATGATTTTTTTTTCAGCCTACTGTTTTTCTTATTAGCCAGACTAAGGACAGACCCCAGAGCACTGTAATAATCATAACTTACTTTGTTCTTATTTCCCTACACAAAGCCAGTTTTCCTATCATGCCATTTGCACAGGCATAAGTCAACAAATGGGAAAAAAATTAAAGAATAAATTACTGTTGGTTTGCAATCTTTTAGTTTTGTAATTTACTAGATTAAACTCTCATGCTCTTTGGGTCTAGCAGAATTCCTGTACAGACCAATACGTAAGACATATATATATATGTGTGTATACGTGTGATGCAATTAAACACTTCACTTTCAGGCTAAAGAATTGCCTTCTGGCTAAAACTAGAATTGGATTACTTTATTTCTCTTTCAAAAGGATTTGCATGCTTTGATTAAATATTTCTGTGTCTTCCTCTTACATTTGCTCCCATGATTACCAACTTTTTCTAATAAAATTGGAGAATAAGCAGGAGTTGCCATACTAGGTAAGACTTAATCACCTTTTCTATTTGTGCTTGCATGCCAAGTCCCTAGGCTTTCCAAAGAACCTCATCTCAAGCCTGTGGAGATCTTTGCCTTGATTCCACTGGCACTTGGATCCTGCACGTACACACATTTTAGATTAAAACTGATTTAATTTTGCACTCCACACCATAGCTCCCTGTTGCCAAACAGGAGCCAATGAATTTTATTTCCCATCAGAAAAAAAACATTATCAGGCAAATGTCTGATTTCTGGCAGAACATTTACAGTAATACAACTTTGATTATGACAGGCACATGAGCTATTTTCTCCTTGGGCTGCTGCCCCAGATGCTGCACTTCAGCAGCACTCATCCTGTCTCCATAAAACCTTTGCCTGAGGATATTACAGATCATAAAAATGTGTTATAGGATCTATTTTTCAAAGTTAAAAAAAAAGCGGGAACTTCATCAAAGCAAAAATAAGGGTTTTCTCAGAATATAACAATAGCTGCCAGCAAAAATAAAAGAACAAGTCAATCCTAGAGACACCCATGCTGTTAAAAAACTCTTCCTCTTTCAACACCTGTGCTCAGAGTGACCTCTCAATCCCGTGCTCTGTTCTTCCCCTCTATTGTTTTGTCTCAGTTTTTTAGGGAAATTGCATAGGGAAATTTTCCACAAAGTCAAAATGCAGATGACCAGCAATGCCACAGTACAACACTCTTCTTTTTAAGAAACACATCTGCTTTTGAAGACAGGCAGTAAAATTCAGTCTTTTTGTTGAGCATTGTCTCGATTGTTCCTTGTACACCTGACTGAGCTGTGCCTTCACTGTTGCCTATTCCTCACAGAGACAAGCCAAGCATCAAATGACAGTGTGAATGTAGGAGGGTAAAAAAAATTCTGTTTGCTCTGCTGTTGTTTCCTTTAAGAAAGATTCATATTGCTCCTCTAAAGGCATATAATCCAGCCACTGAGAGATTTAGGCACTCCCAGGGGAAGGCTTAAGGGCACCTAAATTAACTCCTCCTTACTCCAGGTGCACTGAATCCCCTTCTTTGTACTCATGGTTATATGAGGGGCAAAGAATTTTCATATCTTTTTAGCCTTTTCTCTCTTCTATGCATCATGCTTAAAGAAATCCACCTTTTGGGGTACTCCCTGAACATTCTTTATGAACATTTTGTGCCAGATCTCAACAAATCAGAGGCCCACCACACCTAATGAACCTCCACATCACCAGATACTGAAGCTTATTAGTGTACAGTGCACTTGAACATAAATAAGCTACAAGAAGTTCCACACTTATGAACGGAACATCAAGGTTGGTGTTTCCTTAGTCTGGGTAGCAAGAGGAATACTGGGGAAGCTGGCAACTTTTCCCCTAGACATTACAGAGGGAATCACAACAGAAGGCAAAACAGCAGGAAAAAAAAAAAGGGGTTTTAGAATAAAAAGGTGAAAGTAAGGGATGGAGAAACTGTCCCTAAGTTCCTTCACTTCTTACACAACAGAAAGTGAGGCTCAGAACTGACTGCATGTGCTTTATGAATGAGGAGTTATTTCCACTGAATGNGTGTTCACATTTCTCTTAGGGTGATTGGTCAAAGTCTCAGACACCCACTTAGAAATGTTTTTTCCTAATATAATGTACACAAGGTCAGAAGATACCAGATATGAATGCTATTTACAAAAACCCTATCTATTGTTTACATAGCTTACACAGCAAAGGAAAAGTTCTCACAGAATGAATGCAAGAAGAGAAAATTTCCCTGCTAACAGCATTTCAGCATCCACAGGCTTTTTAGAACAAAAAGGTGAAAGTAAGGGATGGAGAAACTCTCCCTAAGTTCCTTCCCTTCTCACACAACAGAAAGTGAGGCTCAGAACTGACTGCATGTGCTTTATGAATGAGGAGTTATTTCCACTGAATGGATTTGTCAGTAAAGTATCACTCTAAGACATTTCAGAACTTGCAACAAATGACTGGCAGCAGTCAAAACAAGCCTAGGATCGTTTCACGCTTTGTGAGAGCAACTGGAGAAAGAATAATCTGTGGCAATGAAGCCTTGTCTAAAAAAGTGTTTCCAATTACACAGTGCCATTTACATCCTACCTAGCTAAGGCAAGGCTGAGTTTTGCTTTGATTTTACTATTTAAGGGATAATAAATTAAAGTGTGAATTAGCCAGCAAAACAGAATTTCACAATTATGCATATTTCAAACATAAGGCCAACAAAAACATTTACAGTGCTTAGTGCTTCAAGGTATCCCGTGCCAGTGAAAGTGCTTAAATCAATATTGGTCTCTGGCAATATCTATGTAAAAAAGATCTGGGCATGTATCACTGCAAGATTTCAAGAGATAGGCACAGCCAAAATTAGCTTGAACAGCTCAAGACTTACCCTCCTCACTGTCCTCTGCTCACATTTTCTTTCTACAGCTGTAATTAGACCTCACCCATAGCACAGCCACTACTGCTCACAGTCCAGGATTAAGTGCACATCTAATTCCACTGGCAGTTTAAGATGAAACAACAGCTTCTAATTAGAAAAACTGAGCCAAGAGCACAGATTTTGCAATGGGTAACAGTAAATTCCAGGAGAAGATCAGAGAAAACAATGAGAGGAGTAATTTCCTACACTAAGCAGCTGAGTCCCACAGGACTTTCCAGTCAAGGCCTTAATTTAGAATAGCTGCAAGTATAAATAAGAGGTGAGCAACAGATTGGGTGTGACAGAAAAATATACACCTGAACAGTCTCTCAGACAGACTTGTCTTTGCTGATCAAATTCCAGCCCTCGCTGGCTAGACTGTGGAATTAAGGCACAGAATTTATACATCTACAAACTCATAAACCCAAAGGCTTGTGTGAGATGCCTTGAAACTGCACTGGAAACTACTAAAACGGACTGTAACGGAGACAGGTTTTCTTCAAGGCTTAGACTACCCTTGGAATCAATCTCTGAGAGCTATCACACATTTTTCCACCTTGAAGTATGACATACATTACCTAAGAAAGCCTCTTTAATTTCAGTCTTGTCTGTTCGACGGATTATTTTCACCACAAAAATGACTGCTAGTGGCGTGAGGAAGGAAATTGCCTGTGAGAGATAACAAATATCATGTGTGAGAGCATCAATTCCTTCTCAGTCCAACTGATTAATAATTAGCTGCAGCCATCTCCATTTAAACTGAAAGCTGAATGATCTTTATCAAACTCCTGACCTTAAGCAAAGTGGGATGATTTGTCTTTGCAACTACAGGGTGACGAGCACATTAATATTCCAATATAGCCCTCGGTTGTAATTGATTTGTAATTGCCCAGAGCTGCATTTAAAATGTCAGCTTCTCCAATGAAAGAGTAACAGCCCATAAGGTCCACAAAACTCATGCACTGATCCACACAGATTTTGTACATCTTTTCCACAGCGCGCATTGCTGAGTAAGGCAGCCCACCCGCCCAGGCTGAGTGCTCAGTAAGACCCTACTCAACAGAACAGACTGCAGCCACCTCCTGGCATTTTAAAATGCTCTTTATCTTGCCTTTTTCTTTTCAACTGCCATGCTTGAATGCTTTAGGAAGATTGTATTTTTATGATTCTTTCATTTACAAGCGTTTGGATGTGGAGCAAGCTGCTTTATTTTGTTCAAGCCCAGAAAAAGAACACCTGAGCATCTACAAGTTTAGTCACTGGTTAAACAGAACCTTATTCTGTAACTGTCAGTGCTGGAGGACAGGAATCCTCTTCCAAGGAACCTGAAATGGCATCTCTGCCTCAGAGCACACACTTGGTTTCCATGAACAGCACCTCTATTATCACAGAGCAATCTGGACCACGATGATTCACTGCAAATGTTACCCAAAAAGCGTCCTACTGCATGCAGTGTCCAGTCTGCCCTCCCTGGGCAGGTATTCACTGCTCTTCTCCAGAGACACATATCAGTTTGTCCCAAGCACAGTGCCAAGGAGTTTCCCATTAGGAGCTTGCCACGGAAACTCTGATTCTGTCCTCAACTGGTCCTTCCATCATCTCTTCTCTCTCAGACCTTCAGTTGCAGAGGTAAAAGCCAATTTGTAGGCAAGGTAGTCCATTTATGCCTCTTGCTGGTTCCAGTCTAAGTCAACGAATTCCTTTCTAGAACCTACAAACCTCTCCACGACCACATTTGCTCAAAAAAAAAAATCAGAGTCTTTCAAGAACTTTTATCCTCTTAAACAAAAGTGAAAATGACTGGCTGGGGGTTTTTTTGTTTTTTTTTTTTTAACAAGGTAAAAATCAAGCTGTAAATGGCACAAGGGGTGCCAGTCTTAAGTAAGATTATGCTGTCTTTACTGAAGCTGAACAGTGCCTTACTTCTTAAATAGCCTCACTGACATAAAAACCAGACCAGACAGATATATTATGACAAAAGACAAGTGACTCAACCTTCTTTTTATATCACAGATTAATCCCAGTCCTCACTTCATGATTTTAGGATATTTGAGTAGGAAACAACACAAGAGTGCACGACATTTGTTATTTTGGCTGTGCATCCTGTGCCAGATTGCCCTCACCCGCATCTGCAAAATACCAACTCAGTGAAGCCCACAGATCAAAACATAGGCTGGAGTCTGTTCCCCTTTTCTACATTCAGGAAGGCAGGCACCAAGTTTTGTGCAAAAAGATGAGTTATTTCCACTTAAAATCTCCCTCTAAGTATGCGTGAGGTTCAAGTTTGGGTGCCAACGCCACGTTACTGCTCCAGAAATGTTCACTTCTCTCTATCCTCATCAACAACTTAATTTCTGCTTTCAGAGACAGATTGGGAAATTTAAAAAAAAAAAAAAAGGTTAAAGCAAATCCTAGAATTCTTAGTTTCATTCTTAAAATAAGGATTGCCACTAGAGAAAAAAAAAAAAGAACAAGAAAAAATATCTGCGTTCCAGTACTGAAGAACATGTAGAAATATAGTCAAGGCTGACAGGCTTATAGTGGTGGTTTAATGGAGTCAGAAATCTTCTGAACAAGCAGGGGCAGCAGAAATTATCAACAAAGAATAGCATTCAAGTGGCAGCTTGTTCCAAACCACTTCCCCATGCATCTTCAGAAATCTGGTAAAACTGCAGATTTCCTCATATTTCACAAGCATGTGAATTTGTGGTATTTTGGTGTTCCCTACACAAAAGCATGAGCTTTTTATTCTGCAGCAAAATGCACACACAAAGAAATTCTGATTTGTGACAGACTCCTTTTCATTTATTTTGCAAAAAGTTTCTCTATGGCTCATATCTAAAAGAGATTTGGCAACATTCTAATGAGCAATGCTCTCCTCAGATGCATCTCAGCTGTGTTTCCTTTTCCAGCAGTGAAATACTCCAGCACTGCCAGGCTTTTGAGAAACATGGACAAAATCTCTGTCATTTATTATTCATCCTGGCAAGCCAGAGACGTGCTGAACTTACAGGGACTCCCACACATTTCCATGCATCCAAGGGAAAGCTGGCAGTGACCGGCACTTTCCAAGACAAGGAATATCCATTGATAGAGAGACACAATCAGGCTCAGGTCTTTCCAGTTTTTGCTACCCATGCAGAAGTCAGCTTTGTCTAATTTGGATGTGCATTCACAACACTTCTCTCGAATTCAAGTCTCTCATGGCAAATAGAATAATTCAGCAATTCATAAAGTCTTAGAGATTTTTTTCTGCTGAGACATAGTCATGTGATTCAACACCTGAGAAATTCTTCACATAATGAAAGCTTGTGATCAATGCTAGAGTCAGATTTTTCTTCTTTTAAATTAAAAAAATAAGCAAAAAAATTAGAGAAATTAGCTATGTTTCTTAATTTAAGAAGCTGTTCACTCTTTAAAGTCTGAGGCAGGAAGAGAACACAGACCATACAAATGTTACTGACACAGAGTTGCCTCAAAGTTCCACCCACCACAAACTTTGCCAAAATCTGGGGCTATGGGAACGGGGGAATATATTATAATTATATCCCAGAACTGTGCTTCCCAGTGCCTACTGCCTAGAGAACAAGAGGATGGACTAATGATTATCCCAACTGGTTTCAAAAATAGTTTCACCACTGCAGCAAAACCCTGTACAATGATTCACTCTTGGTTCTTGAACTCCTCAGTTATAAACAGATCAGAGAAAACAGGTAGCAAAGTAATGCTGAGCATAAGGAAAAATCACACAATTAAACTCAGTCTTTCCCAGCACAACAATTTAACGGTTGGCTTGGGGGTTATTTTGTTTGTTTGTTTGTTTGTTGTTTGGGTTTTGGGGTTTTTACACAGCTGTCTTCCATTTCAGGAAAAACATATATTTTCATCCATCCAGGATGAAGATGTCCGTAATAGAGCTGCTTCTTAATGCAATATAAACAAAATGTTTCTTGTTTCTAAAGGCAAATTTAAAAATCAGGCCTTCAGCCTCTATCTTAGAAGGCTGGGATATATGGTCGCCTCATATGCAGGAGGCACCTTTAAGGTGTTCCTTAATTAGAAATTGTTCATAACTGAAGGACTAAGCCTTTATAAAAACAGCTGAAGATAAATTATATAGCCGATTTGCATTTAATCGGAATTCAAGTTTGAAAAGTGAAACCCTGGCCTCACCGAAGACTCAGGAAAAGATGACTTTGAGGCAGCTGTTGAAAAGACTGAACTATTATAGCCTGAACTGCACCCATAATTTCAGCATTTCTGAGGTGGTCTGCCTTACTGCACTCATATATAGAGATTATTATGGCTGATAATCATTGCTAGTGAAGGTTATCAAAACTATGAAGTTTGAGAACCGAATTCAGCCATCCATCTGCAGGTGCTGAGCTGAGAAGAGCCAGAAGAGCACAACAGCAGGGCAGCTCTGGGATATATTTAGTGTTGGCAAAAGCTAAAACAAAGGTTTTGCCTTTAGGGGGAAAAAAAAAGATTATTCAGAGTCAAGTATCTCAGTGCCTAACACGCCTAAAACAAATTGGATTTCAAAATTTAAAGCACTTAACCTTATAAGAGCATGGCAAGGTTTTGTCAGGTCACCCAACCAGCTAATTGAAAAATCTTCTCTACTCATTTCTCTCACATCCCTCTAAGCTAACACTACTTTCAATCCTAAACTGAAAAATCAACATTCACAAATCCAGTCATCTGATAAGGCTGCTTTTTAAAGACTTCCCATAATTTGCTACATTTTGGACAACCTTGGTTTGGAAAAGAATTGCCTTTAGGATTAAAGGAACATCCTCTACTTGTGAAATATTTCCTACTGCTCACCAGATGAAAGCTTACTCAGTTTACAGCCATCAAATCACCCACAGGCCTTTAGTACTTACAAACATGAGACGCGTAGGGATGTTGTCTGATTGCACCAAAGGATTTTTGTACAGCCAGATCTCTTCTGGCTGGATCACCCGCTGGAATGGATCCAAAAATTCTGTAAAACTGAAAACAGCAATGAAAGAGACAAATTTTTCACTATTTGAAGTGGTGACAAAAACCCCCAGAAGAGTTCTGCTGATTTAGAAATTCCCCCACATTTGACTATGAATTAGCATTGAAAGCATGCATGAATTATCCTTATTAATAAATTGCTACATTGCCATCCTACCTCACTGCATTTTAGTAATACAAACTTTAAAAATACACCCTTCAGAAAATGAGTTTTAAAAGTCTGCATCTTTAAAGTTATTTTACAACTCTATAAAAGTTCCATAAACACTAATATGGAGAATAAATTGTCTTTTTTTCTTTTTTTCTTTTTTTTTGGTGGGAAAAGTGTGCAAATAATACCGTGAGATTAAATAAATCATGTAGTCATTTATTATCAATTTACAATCATGTAATGCAGTCTTTTACCCTGAAGAAATTATATAACAAATGTAAAATATAAAACGTCTTTCAAATGTCAAGATTCAGACTTTTGAAGCATGACAGTTGTATTTGCAGGATCGCAAAGCAAAAGAAAGAAGCAGCCCAGAAAATTTCTTCTGCTGACAGAAAAAAAAAGATAACTTTAGAGAATAGCTCCAAAAGAGACTTACTCCTAAAACAGGATGGGCTGCTAAGCTTAAGAAGAATCTAAGTTTACCAGAAATGTCTCATTCTACCAAAACAGTTTCAATTTTATTATTATGTCAATTAGCTCTCTTAAAAAGCAAACCAAAGACAAAACCCCAAACAAACAAACTAAAATCCCCCATGGTTCTGTAATTACGTCATTTTGCAATTAAGAGCATCAAAATAAAATGTTAAGGTTACATTGTTCTGTAGGAAGCAAATTGTGTGGGTATCTTTTGTCATGCACTGAAAGCAAGAGCAGGAATTGTGATCTTTGGCCGGAGCAGGAAGTTTCAGAAGCTTGTCATAGCTACCTAAATTATCTCACTCCATTTAAACCATACTCCTTTTTCCACGGAGTCCTTCAGTGCTCTTTAACTTCTCTTGGCTATGAGTTAATATCAGACAACCTGGGAAGTTTGGCCATCGCTTCACGTTGTTCATTTCAGGTCTGGTTTATCAGGACTCGAGGAACGGCTGCGGAGGGAAGACCCAGGGACCGGTTTTCTGCAGGCTGGTCTCACCTAACGAGCCCATGGAGTCAGAACCCTGAGGTCTAGCCGCCCAAAGCTTTTTTTACTCTAAATTTTCCAAAGCCAACGGCTTTAAACCTCTCCAAAGCCAACGGCTTTAAACCTCTCCAAAGCCAACGGCTTTAAACCTCTCCAAACCCAACGGCTTTAAACCTCTCCAAACCCAGGTTTTTTGCCAGCACGTCAAGTGGCTTTGTAAAGAGAAAAGGCCCAAAGCAATTCGTACAGCGGAGTAAAATGAAACCATACCCACAGGTGCAGCCCTCCCCAGGGAAGAGAGGCCCTCAAACCGAGCTGGGCCAGAAACTTCCTAATCAACAGCAAGCCACTGCTACTGCCCATGGCGGGGCAGGAACCAGGGGATCGTCAAAGGTCCCTCCAACCCAAACCGTTCTCTGACCCCCTCTAGCTGAGCACACCCAGACTCCCTCTAGACAGGACATTCAAAAGAACCCAACTGACCTCTTGCTCCTCTCCTTTCCTAAAGGAAAACAACAAAATTTAAGGACCGAAAACACGGTCTTGTCACTTGTAACAATATTTATGTTTCCTATACTGGCCTACATGGACAACAAGATTATTGTGGAAGCTTAAGGAGTCTGGTTTTTCAAGGGGAATATTTACTGTAATACTCAGCTTCTTTAAACCCAGAGTCCGGGCCTGCTCTCCCAAGAAGGTGAACTTCAGGAGTGTTAAAACAATTTGTTTCAGCATTTTCAAAATGAAAACAAAGCTTTTTTTAAGTTTAAAAGACAATGGGCTTGTGCAAGACATGAAAATAGGAAACATTTCCAAAGAAGAACAGTTCCAGGTAATATATCACCCATATGAAAAATTCATTTTACAGTTTTCACGTAGAAAAATAAAGGTCGACTCCTAGACAATGCAAGAAGGTTCAGTTCCAAATTTCATCTAAGAGAGAGTCCTAAAGTATATTTTTTGAAGCATCTCTGGTAACTGTAGAGAGCAAACCACACACAAACATTTGTGCTCCAAGGTGATCACGATATATCCGTGCACCAGTGCACTTCTGGGAAATGTGTCACATTGGATCAGAAATTTAATTAATTTGATGTTAAGACATTTGACGTTATGAACAAATGCCAACAGAGTTAAAGGTTTGGGGCTCTTCTTGATCTTTTGTTTCCTGTCCCCTCGTGATGTGAGAAAGCTAAAATTATAGTTGTTTAAATCTGAAAAATTTAAAAAAAAAATCAAACTCAGTTTTCACAGGAAACACTCTATGACACTGCAGATACACACTGTCATAAGATTTAATGCCTTTAAGAGCATAATAAAACATGGTAAAGAGATGAAAATATAATAAATAACATAAATAGCATCTGATTTCAGATGAGGACTGATTTTCTGATTAACATATACTCATCTGTACTCATATTAAGAATGAGCAATTTCAACAAATCTATCAATGACCATAATCATGATAATTTTATGCAAGAGCAGCAGTTTTGTATCCACTGTATATTAAATCTGATTATGTATTAATTTATCTCTTTGACTTGTGTTCTTAATATCTTCCCAAAACTGTGTTGAAATTTAGCACGACATAATGCAAAAAAACAAACAAACAAGAAAAAAAACAAACCAAACAAAAACAAACAAACAAACAGAACCCAAAAAGTTTTCTGAAACTGGGCAAAATAATTTCAAAATCACTGTTGAAGGAGAAAAAAAATAGCTGCAGAAGGCAGCAGATGTCTCTGTGAACAATATAGAAATAGAAAGTAAACAGTTAAAGGAAAGTGACTGTAAAAAAAGAAATCACTTTTTTTTTATCTTCCAAAAGAGCTCAGTTGCTAATTAAATTTTTATGCCAAGAGTCATAAGAGAACAATTCTCTTCTTTTTTGAAGCATCACCAATGGGTGACTGGATATGAGATTTCAGTAGCTTGAAGGCAATTCCCTTTGTACTCTATTAAACAATCATGAGGACATACTGGTTTCTAAGCTGCCTGACACTTGGCGATTTATGTTCCTTTGTCCCAACCAAAAGTACAATCACTATTCATAAGTCAGCACAAGCTTGTTTAAAGGACTAGATGTTATGAGAAATGAACGAAGTCCTTGGACAAAGAAAACTGGGTTTGATCATTTTGTGTTATGCCCCAAAGTACAACCTCAGTCATGGAGCATCCCCTGGCAGCAGCTGGGGAAAAAAAGCTTCCTTTGTTTTAGTACAGAAAAATATAGTCTGAGCTTTTTTGGCCTTACATTTTCTTCATTTTTACATTTCTAACACCTGAGCAAGCAAGATTTCCAACACTTCCGCCTGATGACATGTCTTTAAGGCATAAAAGGATTTCCATTAACTTCGAGAGCCTTTAACTGTGACTTTCAAAACAGCCCAAGGGAAAGAGGAGCCCGAATTCCATTAAAAACATCGGTGAGCAACAGGTGCCCCAGTTCCTGGGGTTGCTTTGGCCATGCCAAGGCTGCTGCCTACAGCACCACGGCGAGTAAAAACGCTGCTCTTCTCCGAGGACGCGAGCTCTCCGAGGCACGTTAACTTCATTTCCATTTCACAGCACGCAGCCCTTCAGGATCACTTCGTGCCAGCACCACATCACAGCCAGAGCCAGGTAACAGCGCACTAAAAGCAGTTTTGTGACGATACGGACGAATAACTTGGGGTTATCTTTTTATGAAACCATTCACTGATAGTGAACGAGCCAAACAGAGCATAAATATCCTCACAGAGGTTTTGACCTGCGCTTCCACCGCGGTTTTCATCTCCCATAAGTAGCAGCAGGATATTGTTTAGCACCTCATCTTATTGTTTCCACCACTGCCTGCCTCTCAGCTGCATGGATCACACTGCAAGGTCTAAATCTGCTGCCTGGTGCTGAGCATCAGCTGAAGGTTGGTTGGGTGGCTGGTTGTGTGGCTGGGTGGTTGAGTGGTTGGTTGGGTGGGTGGGTGGTTGGTTGAGTGGTAGGAGAGGGGAAAATAGGGGGGGTTTTGCCTTTTACTTTTTCTCTTGCAAACAAAGCTTGTCCCAAATACCAAATGACAACAACTGAGAGGACAAAGCAGTGCACATGGGATGACAAAGCACCAGAAGAGAATGAACAGGAACTTGTGATTTTGATATCCAGACTTTCATTCCAGACACCTAACGAATGACCCTCCTCTTTTCTAAGCTTCATCTGTTGATAAGCAGATTTTATCCTCAAATGGCTCTGTCTGCAAGTCCCCACTGGGGCAAACAACAAAAAACCAGCAGGTGTTCATGAACTTCTCTTACAAATCACCTCTGAGGGCTTGTGGAGAAAAAATTTGGTTCTGACCACCATTCCCTGCCTGCAGAACTCTCTGTGGGCAAACACTGCTGCCTCTCCCAAAAACACAGGTTAACTGTGGCTGGGCTGTTGCAACTCCATTTTGCATGTTTTTACATGGATATTTCCTCTCGTATTCCCCAAACTGGGTCTCAAGTCTAGTAGAAAAAGCTTGTCTAGTGTACCTGCCATGTTAAATTGTGCAATCAGCTGCTCTGCAAGGTTGTGAGCGGTGTCAGTGATGCTGAAGTTGGTAGTATTTGGCCTAATTACAGAGTGTGTGCACAATTCATAACTCAAGATTTGCTTTAAGGGCTTCCCACAAGTGATCCAGGCTAACAGAGAAAGAGCCCAGAGCTTGCATCAGCTGGGTACATTGCATTGAACACTTTGTTCTCATCACCTTGGCTCATATTTGAATTCAAGACTTCAACTTATCCTTTCTGAAACATACTAATAGTGGGGAAAGCATTCATGTCATGTTATTTGATATACCTGGAGAGAACAACTTATTCTCAAGCCATGAGAAAACCTAGGTTTGTTTACTGCCTACAGATAATATTAGGGAAAAAGACCCCATAACTTCTTGGAGGTTATTTAAAAAAACTGCTGCAAAAACAGAAAAAATATGAAAAGCTTGAAATGGTCTGTAGCTGGCATGTAAAATTAACAAAACTGAAGCAGAGGAGATAGTGATAAGGGGAGATAAGAAGCAGTGCCTGTGGTTTATCACCATGACTCTGCTCTCCATGGAGCTGGAGCAGTTCAGACTCTGAAATGCTGCTGTGTGTATCAGCATGAGATAGCTTTGTGTCTAGCATAAGCAAAGAGATCTGAGCCATTCAATATCTAAAGTAATTTGGGAAATCCACAGCTCCTCAGCCATCAAGAAGGGTTACAAAAAATATGGCCAAGACTCAATTATGAATGATAAGCAAGGAAGAAGCCAGCATGAATTAAAAATATAGCTTCAATAATATAAACTCAACTTTGATGGAGAAAGAAACGCTCCCTGTAGTTAAGGCAAAACAATGGGTGTCAAGAGATTTGATGTTTCTTGACATGGTTTTACAAAGCAAGGTAGGACAAACCATTCCAGTATCAGTATCAAAGTAACTCCTAATGCTGCAGTTTGTTTGTTAATTGGGCTGGTACCTACACGTGCCAAAGATGCACTGCTGACAAACACCCAGGTAGGGCAGCAACAGCTTTAACTTCTCCACAGAAATCAAAAGGAAAGAGTTAATTTTAAATATATATCGGAATTTATACCGCAATACGTACTGAATGCATGGGAATAGAAGCTAATGTTTTATTGGTCCTTCACAGGCTTTTATGGAAACGTGTTACTGTAAATATCATTTTGAACTGCTCTAAAACCAGTTAAGTACTGCACACTCACACTGACACAGAAGCATCAGTATCAATAAATTACCTCCATACCAGTTTAACAGCTAAAAACTCGTATTTCCCAGTACAGTGCCATGCAGTGCATACAGTTGGTTGATCTGATTAACAATGATTAACAATGTATAATCCCCATACAGAGCTTTATTGGGACTGAAAAAGACAAAGGGCAAGGGCAACGTTTTGAGGGTTTTTATTTAATGCCACTGGCAAGCAGAGGACTGGTTCTTGAGGGTAGTTTTGGCTTCAGATGGGTCAGTATGACTTGATGGAAAATACTTCTGAATACTTTAAATTAGCTGGCAATTGCAGTGTGACATTTAATTAGCACATATGCCTCCATTAGCCCTTCAGATATATGGGAAATCATTTTGATTAAGAAAAGATTGAAAATATATTCTGATGCAGTTTTAAAATACACACATATCAGCACAGCTGTCGTATTTCCCTGAAGTGCTGAAAAAGGAGAGTTTCCAGTATTTTTCTTCAGCCTTACTGACAGGTTTCCCAGATTTTCCTCACATATCCACTGATTTTACAGATATGTATCAGGGTGTAACATCTTCCAAAGATGAATGGCCACCCTCTGTACTCTCCCCCTTGCAGTCAACACTGCACCCAGCAAGGAGGCAACAGCTGTGGAGCCTGGGCTCGCTTAAAAGCTCAGATCTCAAACTAAAAACAATATAGATTCACAGCAGGAGTCCTGCAGCTTATGAAATCACATATAAATGAGATATATACTTAGAATACCTAATACGAAAGAGCAAACCAACAATCTTTTCACAATGCTGAAAAAGAAAGAACAGCCTGGAGTGGAGTTTTAAAACCTAGTTTTATTTTCTTTGCACTTAAATTACATTGTCACTGTTTTCTCAGTCCCTAGCATTTGAACTCTCTCTAAGTAAACAATTTCCTTCCTGGGACATAATTTAAAGCTAAGAAGAGAGGGAAAGGATTATCTGAGTGTGTATGAACAGCACAAGAACAAGGAGTTAATACAGCCAGGCAGCTGTTCTTGTACATCTTAAAGACTCCAAAAACTTCCAGTCCATGCATTCTCCTTGTCACAGGCTGAGCCTTTGAAAGCAAGTAGAACTAAATATCACTGAGCATCATTATTGCCACTGTGAATCCAGAAAACTCCCATTCCATGGGGATGAAATGAGTTTCCAGGCCCTGAAGTACTTACTTAGCTTCGATACAATATTCCCACCATCCTATCTTCCTCACGGAAGTGGAAAATTTGGAAGTGAGCAAAGTGAAAGGAAGAAAGAGGGAACAGTTGGTCATGCTGCATTGCAGCTTTGATCAGAAGAGCAGGAGACAAGTGACTACACTGAACAATGAAAGAAAAACTACTGCAAAATGAGTCCAAGTCATATATTTTGACTTGTTTTTAATTTTTACAACTTTACGTGACCTGATATTGAAAGTGATCTGTGCAACTTTGCTTTCTGGTCAGCAGAATAGAAAATAAAGCATCCTGAAGCAGAAACAACTTTGTTTTGGCATTTGGCTGCTCCTGGGGTGAAAGAGCTGTTGGGTCCTTGTGATCCCTGCTCACATGGAGCAGTGCTGCCCTTGGAAAACAAGGCAAGGAGGTCAGAGCTGCTGCTTAGTGTGTCAAGGTGCAACTCTTCAGGCCATCCAGAAATGTGACAGAAATAATCAACAGTGGTAGTTTTACAGAAATAACCAGTGTCAGCCAAGCGAAAACTATTGGCTCCTGCTTTCACTGCATTATCTCTAATTTTATTTACTAAAAAAAAAAATTATGGCATTAATTATTGCCTCTATCCTCTACTTTTATTAAATATACCCTATGATAAAAGATACTTCATAAAAGGCATTTTAATGTGTTTGGGGGAGAAGAAAGTAGAGGGAAATGAAATCATGCTGCCATTAGAAGTGTCAAAGCTGGCAGCTGTACATTATCCTAATGTGAAAAACAGAATTCATATTACAGGCTTAAATTAACCAAACACATGTCTGAAAAACGAACTCAAACACACCACAGACAGTCAAAATTTTCCTCTCGATGTTTTTAATGCTTATTTTGGTTACATTTCAAACTGCTTTCAGCCAAACCCTCCACACTTCCCTGCACAACTACACAGCTTCACGGAAAATTGATGGAGCTGACTCTGGTAAAGTTTATTTTCTTTTTTCATGTCTGCATGTCACACAGTATTGATTGTGTTTGGGCCAACATGAAAGTCAGGGGATAAACTCACAACCATGCTGAGTTTCTCTTTGTGACAAAAGCTCCCCCTCTCAGTTCTCTCTGTCCCTCCCTCACTCCTCCTCCTAATGATGCTCACAATAAAATCCAACTATATTAAAATCACTCATCCAAAAACACTTGTGTGGGAACTACATGTTCCAGAGTATTAGTAATGATTAGAAAATAATAATAACAAGAGAAGACGATCCAGTAATGGGGAGTAGGAACATGGCTTTTTGCATTTTGCAGCACTCACTGAGGTCCAGTAGCAATAGCTGCACTCCTGGAAAGCACCTTGGGCACAGATTAACAAACCATTAATGGCCTCTCTGCGGGCTGTGAGAGCACAGCCAGGCTGCCAGACCTGTTCTCCCATTAGTGAGAATTGGCAGCTAATGAAAATATAATGCTTTCTACCAGGTGACACTCCCCTCTGTTGTTCTCCATTTGCAAGGCTTCACAACACTTGGCAGGGAGCCACAAACCCTTCAGAGCTGAAATATTTCTGAGCTAGCATTTGCACCTCCATTACACACGTAAAGAAGTAGCAAAACTTCTCACCCAATACAGGCTAAAATGTCAGATTGCAGAGTAAAACATTTCACCTAATCTAGGTTTTCATTTTTCCCATTGAGTGATTAATGCAGAATATTTAGCACACAAATTTTGGCATGGCACTGCCCTGCAGAAGGGACCACCAGCTTCTGTTCAGTGATTGCTGATGTATTGCCCAAGTAATTTCAAATTGGTACCTCCATTTCTTTACTGCCCATCAAGACGAGTCGAAAATCTCTTACAAGAAATTTCACTTCAAACTCTTACCCACACACTGGGACACTCTCAGGCAACATAAACCTCAGTCCACTCAGCTGGTTCGTGCCAGCTTACAGGACCAGCCAGTCTGCCTCCTCACAGCAAAGCAAAACTTCATGTAAAATACTCCTAAAATATTTTAGTGTAACTTGCGTTTTAAAACTTCCAGTGGTGAAGACTCCACCTATCCTCAGGCAGTCAATCACAGTGCTCAAAGCCCTTAAAATTAGAATATATTTCCCCACACTCCACCTAAGTTTCCCTTGCTACAAATTTAAAAATCTTTCCTTTCTGTCTAATTCCCCAAGGACATGAAGACCAGCTTGTTGTCTTCATACACCTTTATGGAGCTGCTTACCTGTGAAGATCACTGCCATGCCTCCTCACATTTTCAGATTAAACAACTCAATTATTTCTTCCTTCTCCAGGAAAAAAAAAAAAAAAAAAAAAAAGATGTTTTCTATACCTCTCTTACAATCTTCCTCACTCCTACTCCCAACTCTCTGGAATTATCTGAATAATTAATCTTAATCAGCCACTTACTGTGAAAACACCAGTTGTAAACCCTGTTACCTACACAACAGTAAAACAATTTCCACTTATTGACTTCATATGCAATTTTAATTAAAATTCAGTGGTATTTTACCAAGGAAAATATTTAGCCATTCAGGCAGTAAAACTAGAAGTGTTTTGTAATGCAGAGAAACAAACAAATACAATACACAATGACTGTAGCAATCTGATTTAAAATGAAGGAAAAATCCCAATCTAGTTTTCTATAGATTCACATCAATCAATCACAGAGTTCCTTACATGGCAATGACTTGTGGTCCAATGATGACAAATTTAACGTTGAAAGGCAAGGGGAAAATGTGAATGTAAGGTACTCTAAAACCCATATAATCATGAAAATCTTCGTTTAAGTGCTACAGCTGATGACAATTTTGTCTCTTCCCTGCAGACAATGCAATTGGATCTATTGAAAAGCAGCTGTTCTGACCCAGAAACAAGTGAAGCTTTCCTTAACCACCCAAGCCTAAGTCCCTGCTGCTCATTAGTGGATCACAACCAATACTTTAATTAGGGACATGAGTGCTGCCTTTAGCTTTCTGTCCTTGTCCATTAATCCTTGCCAACGTGCAGCACTGAGGCATCCCTCGTTCAGTACCAGCACAGTCCTTACTACACAAAAAGATTCCAAGACACACTAAATACTATCATTAATTCATTTTACCATCAATACTTCTGCCAGCTATTTCCAAGTACTGACTTTTCAAAGTCACTGACAGATTGGGAGACCATAAAGATCTTGATTTACTGTACCAGATGAGTACATTCTCAGCAGTAAGACAATCATTTTTATTAAATTCTTTCCCATAAGAATCACAGTTGTGCCCCATCTTGACTGTGCTTAGATCAAAGTATAAGAATCAATTTATTAAAGAAAAATTTTCCCCCCAGGAACCCTATCAGTAGCATTCTCATTATAAAGCATCCTCAATCAGGCTAGAAGCAAATAAATACAAAGTGCCAAAGTCTGTGAGTAAATGGGATTCAACAACAAGATTCAACAAGAGACACAAAGTCACCATTTACTCCTCAAAAAATCTGGAGCAGATGCTTTGGCATTTACAATAACATCCTCTTTTAGCATGTATTCAGCTGTGAGTTTAGCCACGGAGATCAACTGTAAATCCTATCCTATTAGCAGAACAATTAGAATTCCTGCCATTAAATCCCCTTCCCATGCTCTCACTCCCTTATTCCCCCAGACTCAGGGAAGACAAATGAAATAACTCAGTTCCACAATCTAGAAGTATTGGTACAACAGTCTGTAAAAACAGTCTGTCTTTTGCACAGACCAGAGTCTGCCCAAAAAGTCAGGTAGGTACAATTTCTCCTGAACAACTGTTATCACTAAAATCCTGCCCTATTGCAATAAATAAAATACAAAAATTGTGTGATCAGAAGTTTCAGCTAAGTGGAACACCAAGTAGCTGGACACCAGGATGACACTGAGTGGATGCTGCTTCATCACCCCCCTCCTCAGCTGGGAGGGGAAGAGGAAAGACATTGAAAGGCCCCTGGGTGGAGGTAAGAACAGGCAGAGATCTGCCACGGGCAAAACAGACTTGACTGAGGGAAACGAGTCTAATCACAGTAGGAAAATGAGAAAATAAAATATAAGCCTTAAAACAGCTGTTTCCCACCCCTGCCTTCTCCCCAGGCTTAACTTTGACTCTTTTTCTCCCTCCTCCCTGCAGTGGTACGGGGAATGGGGAATGAAGGCTCTGACCAGATGATCACAGGCACCCCTGCAGCCCCCCTGCTACCAAAACCTGGCCACAAAACCCAGCAGGGTACCACGTGTCCCTGTGAGCTCCCTGATAATTCATACACATCAGGACAGGCTCACAGTCGTTCTGTTCTGTGCTTCAGATGACACCAGGTGTAATTGGTATTTAGGGCCTTTTGTTCTCACGGTAACCTGGCAAGGGCACAGTGCCGAGCAAAGATAAAATTCAGGTTACTTTGTGGTGTATCAGGGAGTTACAGGAGCTCCGTGTCCCATCACCTCAAAGGTGTGACAGCCTCTGCTGAGCACTGGAACAAGTCTGTTGCTCCATATGCAACCTTTGAGATGTGTCCAGAGAGGCTCTTTTCTACAGCAGGTCTTTCCCTTAACCCTTCATTAACCCTACTCAGGGAATTAGACTTCAACCTGCACCACAAAACACATCTTTCCCTCACTTTAGTAACGTAAATTACGGTTTACAACGATGCACCTATTTTTAAACAGGTTAGAACACATGTTGATGTTCTCACTTCCTATTATCGCTACTGTTTGTGAAAGTAACACTGAAAAGGCTCCAAGAACGTTCAATGGGTTTGGCTACCTCGTGACAAAGAATTTATCAATTAACTGAAGGAGGGATGAGAAGAAGAAGGATTGCCCTTGTTTACTTGATGAGAAATTAGGGTGCACAGAAATTAAGTCCAAGACTGTTAGGATCAGAAGCCACAAATCAAGTTCCAAACTTGATTTTGGGATCATGGGATATTCAAGTCAAGAACAGAGGACACAAAACCACTAAGAATTGGCCAAATACCTACCGTGAAGCATTCGACTAGAGAGCCCAGGCTTAAAAGGTGCTTTGAATTCTTGGTCCAACTGATTTGTGTAAATTCGCAGCATTTGAGTCAGAGTGAAAAAATAAATCTTAATGTCTCCATCTGGTGATTTCTTCTGAATACCACCTTGCTTTTGTAACCTACACAGCTCTGACTGCTCACAGTTCTCAGCTCAGCCTATCCTCCAAAATCCCTGTCCACATGAGAGAGAAAAGGCAAACACAGTCTGGGAGAAGAGCAAAGTAAAAGTGCAGAATTGTTGTAGAATTTCCTCGGGTAATTGATTTTCTGTCTGTGTTAACAAGACAATACACAGCATCATTTATAAAGGCAACATATGCAGGATATCCAGAAGACAACATCCCCTGACAAAGAAAGCTACTTGAAAGAGCTTTCCACACCAAATTATTTCATGTATATTCATAACTTGATTAAAATATTAATACTGTAAACTTGTACTAAGCACAACATGCACAGAAACAGCTTTTGTTTACTTACACCAGAAACTGAACATGGCACACACACAAAAGATGTCAGCACTAGTCAATGCTGTAAACTCACACGTTTGCAATAGATATATATATATATATTAGACTGAAGATAAACATTTATTCCCAAGGGAGGCTGCTAATGAGACTGTGCTGTGGGGAAGATATCCAATTACTCCAAACGACATTTATATTTTAATCACATCACCTGCACTGAAGAGCTCGAGGTTTGATGAAGCAATCCTTGAAAGACTGCCTTTTTAATCAATTAGCTCTCTAAACATCAGTGATGTGCTGTTGACAAGTCATTGGGTTAAATATACAACAACACACACAAATCCTCTCTTCCTGCCAAGAGGCAGTGGTGTGGTCTTCTAAAACTTCTGAAACAGGTGCAAAAAGTTTTCCTTCTAGAAAATGCCTAAAACAGAACACTAAGAAATATAGACACCCCTCAGGCTCATTCTGAGCTGCCACTCAGTGATTTCTTGTTAGGACAGATGAAAAAGTTCATTTTAAGGGCATTGCTCCTGTGTAAAACTATCAGACTTGCTCACAAATCCTTTTATAATTGGCTTATCTGAATAAAACCAAGTCAGTCAAAACAATTTGCTTTCTTCAAGCAACCTCTAAGTGACAAATGCAACTGTATACATGGAGATGAAAGTCTGGTCACTTTTAACATGTCTTAGCATTAATCAGGCATTTCAAGATGCTCCAAGTCATTGGAATAAGTACAAAAATGAAGAAAAACAGAGATGCAAGACCCTGATTCAAACGTTCTTCAAATTAGCATTGGATTTTTCCTGCAAACAGAGCAATTCCTCATAGCTGTTATATCAAACAATAGACCATTTCTACTTCTGAGAGTTTATATGAAAAACCTCACTTTAAGAATAAAACTCAGGTCTGTACTCACAAGTATTTCTTAATAAGAAAAAACCTAAACAAAAATATGAAGTGCGAATTGATTAAAGTCAAGATTTGATTGGAAAATATTTGAAACTGCATAATGTCATAGTCAAATTATAGCATGAGAATTCTTTTCATCTTGGAAGTAACGAACCACCCATGTTCCATCAGATCAGTTCAGCCCAATCAAAAGGTGCAAGGATACATATTTTGAAAACTAGAAATTAATTTGTTAAGGAACTGGGAGAAGCTGTGGAGCAGAACAGAAATACCACTATCCTTGCAGTTTGTAACTTGCAGCTTGAGAGCTATTTTGCTGAAGGTACTCATATATATTAGATTTAACTTTGCAGTAGCATGTGCATTTAAGTATATTATTGACTGCAAGCAGTTGTGTCTGGATTTTGATTCTTTGTTGGTTGGAGTTTGGGTTTGTTGGGGTTTTTTTAACTCCTGCTTCTCAATTTCAGGCAGACACAGCTCTTCTAATAAATCTCTTCTAACTAATCCCTCCTTCAATACCTCTAAATCCTGAGGGCTAAAATGCCCCTTAGCACAGATCTCCGTAAATGCAGAGAAGCTTGAGCTGCTAAATTTCAATACCTAATCTGGTCTTTAATTGCTAAGTGAGCTCTCAGCCATAGCCAAGAACACAACACCTAGAAGTGAGTCAGTTGTTGTCACTGTCCTCCCTAAATGGCTGTTGAATTCAACCAAATCAACACCCAACCACCAAAAGTGTGCGTTGCTTCTAAGAGTGCCCATCTGCAGGATAGAAGAGATCTTATATAACAAGTATTGGTTTCTGCCTTTGATGGAATGACTGACGTTGATAATTATGGCAACTGGAAGGAAAAAAAAAAAACATTGCCAGTCTTAAACATAGAAAACATGGTTGTTCTTGATCTAAAATACATTCAGATTGGCAATACATTCAATTTCAGCAATCATCAACAGAAGCTTTCACACCTCCATTTTTATGAAATGACATTTATTACCAAGCAAAGCTCCAGTGTGGAATATGCACCCTTTTCTTTTGCATTCTGTGGTACAAAATATGCCAGCCTATTGCTGTGAGTGACATGAACTGTTAGGTTGAAGCTCAAAGACATCTGGGAGGCACAGATGGTTCAGGACTCTCAAGCAGCTGTGGAACCATTACCTTCAAGGTCAGGCTTCTGACACTACAAGGGTTGGTAATGACCCAAAGCCATCAAGACCTTTTCAGAAAGAGCTCCTTCTCTTCTGTCCAGCTCCTCGTGTCCTGGCACTCACAACAGAGATGAGCTCAGACCCAGCCTCAACCCATTTCTGTTAATGGCACTCCTTTCCAAGGGAGGTGGAACCTGTACAGCCTTTTCATTCCTAGAAATCTCTTCTGCAGTAGAGCTCAAGTTGCTGCTGCCTGGATTCCAGTCCCAGGGCTTCCAAATTCACCAGTGAATGTTCACTCCTGAAAAGATATTCCACTGAACTCAATGCTCCATAAAAATCCTTGCACTGGCTGTCTATAAAACCACAGGGAACACAGTGTTTAAACCTCTGCAACATAAAAGTTTCAAAATGTGGGTAATTGCCACTTTAGAAAACCGAGAGAACTACTGAATACTATTGCAACAGCAAAAGACTACTTTCGTGCAAAGATTATCTGAATATAAAAGCTTTTCTCTTGGTCTACCGAGATTGTATTCTTGCAAAAATTACAAGCAAATAAAACGCAGCTCTTCATGAAACCAAACACTGACCTGAATTTGGAACACTGCTTTGCCCAGTACTTTCAGATGTCAATGAAAGCTCTGAATGACATATTGAAATATCAGAATTATTCCCCAGAATCCCAACGAGGCAGGAGCTGAGCTAAGTGAAAATATGAGAAATTCTTTCATAGGCATTTGCCACTATGGTGACTCTAGCAAGAGCTTTTCTGTTAGCTACCCCTCCTCAGAGGATTTTGGAACCACAGCATAAAGAGTAGTGAAAATAATGGAACGTTTTACAGAGGAAATAAAGACAGAAGAGAAGCACAACCAAGAAATGATTAATGATGATGGGTCATGATTTACACATCATAGTAATAAGCCACATGAAGAGATCTCTTACAGAGTGGTGTAGGCGATGAATTACACATACCATCATAAAGAGGAAAAATGTTCTGATGTACCATCAGCTTCTGAGGTCTTTGCTCACCCTGTAACTCCACGTATTCCAGAAAGGAGTTCTGTTGACAGGAACAGGTCTGCTTTCAAAGTGACATGCAACTGAACTGACAGCTATCAAAGGTACCTTACAGGGTTTTGTTGCAAATCAAAAGATTTGCATCAATATTCAAGAGAAATGAGCACCGAGGAAAAAAATCAAACACCAGAAAATTAGACAAGTTATTAATTAACCATGAGAGGTTCAGAAAGGACTCATCAAAGCATTCAGTTTCACCAGCTCTAAGTGAATATCACAGCTTAACAGATGTCCTATACTGCCTACACTTGTGACCATCAGCATCCATCTTCAGGAAAACAAACGAGCAAACAGCAAAATCTGATCCTATTTCTGTGCCGCTCCTGAGAGATCACAAAGGCTGAGAACACTCATCTTTAAACGTTAAGCAATGGAAATGCAAACTTAAATAGAGTGGAACTTTTCATTGTTCAAATGCATGCAGAACACAAACTGCCTGAAAGAAAGAAATTAATACAGCCCTGGAAAGAAAGGGCTGAAACACACAAAGCAAAATAATGCGTAACTGCTTTCTCCTAAAAAAAAGGCTAAGAGAATGGTCCTGCAGCGATAGCTGCACATCTTTCAACAACCGGATTTTCATGACTTTCCTCCCTGCCCAGCAGCGTGCGGAGAAGCTTCCCCAGCCCGCTCTCACACGCTCCACCTCACGCTCCGCCGGCGGTCTGTGCCCAGCTCCGGCACCGGCGCTGCAGCTCTCCGGCCCCGAGGCTCCCGCTGCTGCCAGAACCAGCTGTTGAGGCGCATTCACAGCCCCGGCAGGTGCGACTTTACCCCACAAACTACAGCCGGCCCAACGAAACCACCAGCACATTTGAGGCTGCATCGTTTTGGCTGGTCGCTTTTTGCGCACTTCTCTCACGAACAGCAGCTTCTCCGAGAAAAAAATTCCCCTCAGCTCTTCGGCAAAACCCCGGGGCTGGGAGAGCTCCGGCAAAGACTCACCCCGGGGAAATCTTCCACCCCTGAGCATCCCGGAGAGGGGACCGGTGGCATCCCGAGGAGGCTGCCCCGGCGGGGGTCCCCTGACGGCCAGAGCCCACCGGGCGAGCCCCGCACCTCCATCCCGCACCTCCATCCCGCACCTTTCCCCCGCGCTCCCCGGCGCGCTGCGAGCGGGACTCGGCTGCCAGCGCGGCAGCGGAGCAAAGTTGCCGCGGTGCCGTGGGCTGCCGCTGCCCGGCGCTACTCACACGAAGACCCCGAAGAGCAGCACCCGTATGCCGATCTCGATCGCCAGCTCCCGCATGGTGGGTCCCGGCGCTCGGCAGCCCCGCGGCGCCGCCTCTCATGCCCGGGGGCAGCGGGGCCGCCTCACGCCGCCCGCCCCGGAGCGCCGGGGCCCCGCGCAGAGCC
>VWPU01000318.1:0-14382 GCA_013398955.1 Callaeas wilsoni | reverse complement strand
CAGGCTGTGTCACTGTGGGGTGTGTTAGGCACAGCCAGTCCTGCCAGTGGCTCCACCGCAGCCCAGAGCGGAGCCAGCAGCAACACTGGCAGCACCTCACATGGATAATAAAGGGCAAAAATGGCCAAGAGGAGTGATGGGGGGATAAAAAAAGTGAGAAACAGCTCTGTGAGCACTGGGGTTGGTGAAGATGGTGAGCAGATGCTGGAACAGAGGGACAGTCCCTGGCAGGAGTTGGGGCCTGTGCAGGCCCCACACAGGAGCAGGTTCTTCTGATGGGAGTGGGACCTGTGATGGCTCCACATGGCAGGAATGGGACCTCTGAAGGCTCCACACAGGAGCAGGGGGATGTTCCTGTCAGGAACTGTAGCCTGTGGAGCTGATTCCTGGCAAGAATTGTAACCAGTGGAGGCCTCACACAGGAGCAGGTTCTCCTGACAGGACCCGTGGCCTGTGGAGGCCCCACAGGAGCATGGGACAAGTATGAGAAGGAAGGACAACTGTTGTGTCCCGACCATACCTCTCCCAGTTCCCAATCCCTCTGCACCCCTTGGTGGGAGGCAGATCCCTCAGAAGATGGGAAGTTGAGCCATAGTGGGTGGGTGTGAGGCATTGTGTTAGTTTTATCTTTGTATCTCATTATCCAGATCAGTTTGCAATAAATCAAGTTGACAGTGATTGGAAAGGGATCATTGTATTTTTATAGCAGCTCATCAGCTTTTTTATCTTATTTTCCCCCTTGCCTTGGTTGGGCAGCACAGTGAGTGGACATCTGGCAACCCACCACAGCAGCAAACGTTCATTTCTGCTACCCGAAGCACGGCTGGTGCCAAAAATGCTTGGCACAACCCCTGTGGCAGGGCCCATGGAAAGCCAGATGACTGTTGTCCATAAAAAAGTGGGA
This sequence comes from Callaeas wilsoni, assembly GCA_013398955.1. Taxonomy (NCBI): domain Eukaryota; kingdom Metazoa; phylum Chordata; class Aves; order Passeriformes; family Callaeidae; genus Callaeas; species Callaeas wilsoni. Next base: position 13,478 of record VWPU01000318.1, on the reverse strand, counting down.
TGCTAGTTGTTTCTGTCAGCTGTGCTCTGCTTCCCTGGTGCCTCTGCCATCCGTGAGGGTCTCATGGGTTATCCCTTGTTGGAGACAGACATGGTGGCAAGGCAGAAACAGACTTATCTGGCTAAGTGCAAGGGTTGTGAGATGCCGTGGGCAGCAGCTGCTGCATTAATAACCTCAGTTTTAACAGAAATAGCAAGTTTAAATGTTTTTAGTGGATACAGAGACTGTTCACAGTGCTGGTGTGGCTCTCCCCCTGCTCGAGGAGAAAAGAAGAGTTTCTCCATTGTCAAACCCATGTCTTGGGGGCTCACTCTTTCTTCCTTCTTCCTCTTAAGCCTGGGATTGGAAATTGAGGGAATTTAACCCTGTTTAGTGCCTGGCATGTAGTTTTCTTTGTAGACAGCAAAGCCAGGACCAGCAGATCCAGCCCCAGGAAGCTGTAATACTGAGACAGGGCAGATGTATTCCAGTGGAAGGGAAGCTTTAGGATCTGAGCAGGAGTTCAGCTGTATTCCCACAGGTGGTTCAGAATGGTTTCCATTGCTGCTCTGGATGGGGGAATTGTATTTTTAATCCTGTCCATTGGAACTCGCTTGAGGGGAGCACGTTTTGTGTAGTGCTGAGTGGTGGCCAAGCAGCTTTCATTGAGCAGACCAGTTCCAGGAAGGATTCCCGTGCTGGTGCCATCGCTACAGTAGGAAAAACCTGGCTTGGATATTCCATGAGTTTTCTGATGTTGTAGTGTTTCAGAATTGTATTGCTTCCAGGAAAAGGCTCATCCTGACTTTTCTTTGAATGCCTGCCTGGAGAGACCAAACTATTGGGAGCGTGGTGCCAGTTCCTGGCAGATGGGGATGGTGGAGATGACAGTGACATGTGCAGGGACACTCACTGGAATTTCCTCTCTCCCTCTCTGCCATGAACTCTGATGCATTTAGAGTCGCCGCGACTTGCAAAACGAAGATGTGATTCATGGGATTCTGAGCATACTTTGTGGTAACTTTATTAGTGCAGGAAGTTTATTTGTGGTCACTAAATCTTCAGTCATTTAAATCAGATTTAAGTAGCTTTAAAATTTATATGGTTTGGAAGCAAAATTTCAGCCTCCCTGGAATCAATGGAGAAAACCACTACAGCCACTGGGATAAGATTTGACTTGTGATGCTTTAAGAAATGTGTCTTGTAAAAGTTTTCCGCTCCTAATTGCATTCCTTTGTATCTTTTTCCTTAAAGTCTCGTGAAGAAAGCAATCTGAAGACCATGCATCCGTGACTCCTGGAACCAGCCTGTGAGCCGGGGCGATGGAAGTTCTAGAGGGCCGCCAGTGCACTGCTTCCGTGACTGTTCCCAATGGATATGCCAACAGGATTTTCCAAGGAAACATGGAGGAAGGGAGCACTGACGCCTTGGAGGCCTGTGGTGCTGAGCACTGCACCTCCGGCGACGCAATCCAGAGCGAGCAGGAGGAAACACACAGGTATAAGAAGACAACCAAGGGCAACCGGATCTGGAATTTCGTCAGACGAAGGAAAGGACTCTCTACGAATAAAGACAGACCCCAGTCCATGATCCTGCTGGGAGTTACCTCTGAGGTCTCAGAATTGAAAAAGCCATCCTTCATGGACAGGGTACGGTCGTCAAAAAAGGGAAGATCCTCCAAGACACCCAAGAACGTGGATTTGAGAGCCTCCAGAGTGCCGGATGTGTGTGACCCTGAGGAGGAGCTTCATTCCAGTGGGCAGAGAGCTGTCTACAGGGTTAAGAAGCTGGGCGATGGCCGGAGGCCCTCCCGCCACTCGTACGCGGGGTACATCGAGGATTTGGACTCTTCTTTTGAGGACATAGAGCTGAACATCAGCATTCCTGAACTTGATACCACTGACAGTAAATGTCTCAGGGATATCAGTGGCAGATTACACGGTGAGGATAATGATGGTAACTGCCACAGAATACCAGCCAGGAAGAGTGAGTCTTTGAATTTTGAACACCTTAAGAGTCCTGCAATTACAGAAGGGGACAATCAAAAGAGGTGTGCTGTGCTCCCACAGGAGAGCAGGAGAGGAAGGAGCTCTGATGTCTGGAGCTATCTGAAAGGAATTTCATTAGCTAGCAAAGATAATTCAAAGCTCCCAGATCAAAGGGCTGAAACCAATTTCCAGAACTTAGAAAATACAACTGATCATTCCGCTTCTTACTTTGACTTTGATACGAGATGTGAGGAGAATCTCAGCCAGCGGAAAAAATCAAACGGTGCCGCCAAAGCCACTCACTTTGGGGGTGTTGTGAGGTTCTTAACCAGCGTGGCCGAGGCAGCTCGGCGGCTGCGAGGCTCCTCAAGGGCATTTTCCCCCGATGAGAAGAGGCCTCAGCGGAGTTTCCGAGGCCGGAGGCAGGATGTTGCCTCCCCCAAAGAGGGCTTGGTTATCGAGAACGAGAGTGCAAAGGCCTTCTGCACGGTGGGAGCCTGCCTGCAGTCCCCGGATTCAGGCACGTGGGAGAACCTGAGCTTTGAGAGTTTAGCAGGGAAGGAGCCCATGCAGCACTGCAAAACCACGGAAGGGCTGAAAGACGTTGGTTTCTCTGGCCTGGACAGGGGGAATGACAGGCTTAATGAAACATCATTTTCTCCCTTTGGGCCAGAGCCATCCATGACCCACCTGGCAGAGCTTGCAGATGGCTCTTTCACGGAGCTGAATAGCAAAGACCCCTCTGAGGATCTGGTTGAGCTTCCACAGGTGACTCTGGCTGAACGGATTCAGGACTTGGGCACTACTCCAGAGAAGACCCAGGTCATGGCCAGGGACCTGCCACCTTCTCACCATCTTCCTATGAATAGTCTGGATACTGTGGGCCTGGGCCGTTCTCCAGCTGCCAGTGGGGACTTTTCTGCAGAAACTGAAGTGCAGACCCACCTCCCACAGGCATCACCAACTAAACTTGATACTAGGAATGTGGCTTGTGCCCCAGTGGTTGCTAAAGACATGGATCCATCTCCAGCAGTTGCTCAGGAGCTTTCAGAGACAGAACTGGATAATCAGGACTTGAGAAATCCTGAGCTGCCTTTGCAAAACTTGTCTGGAGGTGAGCTGGAGTTTCAAGACACTGGCAGTACCCTGGAGAGGGTCGTGGGCAGGGGCCTGCCACCTTCTCCTGATCTTCCTGTCAATGATCTGGATGCTGCAGACCTGAGCTGTTCTCCAGCTGCTGATGGTGCCTTTCCTGCAGTGACTGAGGCTCAGACCCACCTTCCACAGACATCGCTGATTAAACTTGATACTGAGGACGTGGTTTGTGCCCCAGTGATTGCTAAAGACATGGATCCATCTCCAAGTGTGGCTCAGGAAATTTCAAGGACAGAACTGGATAATCAGGACTTGAGAAATCCTGAGCTGCCTTTGCAAGGCTTGTCGGGAGGTGAGCTGGGGATTCAGGACTCGGGCAGTACTCCAGAAACATCACAGGCTGTGGGCAGGGATGTGCCGCCTTCTCCTGATCTTCCTGTGAATAAGCTGGATACTGTGGACTTGGACCGTTCCCCAGCTGCCAATGGTGACTTCTCTGCAGCACCTGAGGCTCTGATCCACCTTCCACAGGCAGCTCTGACCGAAGAGATTCAAGACACTGTCAGTACTCTGGAGAAGAGTCAGGTCATGGGCAGGGACCTGCCACCTTGTCTCGACATTCCTGAGAATATTCTGGATGCTGCGGACATGGGCTGTTCCGCAGTTGCCGACGTGGACTTTTCTGTAGTGACTTTTTTAAAGTGTTCCACAGTGAAAAGGCAGGGTTTGGAACAGCCTGGTGGCCGCATTAAAAAGCGGGGAACCGCTTCATTTGTGGAACAAAACTCTGTGGAGGTCATGGACAGAGTGGAAGAGTTCAGCTGCAGCACGGAGTGCAGGCCCTTCCAAGTGCACGTCTCGAGGATTGTCTCCTCCGGGCGGCTCAAAAATGGAAAGGTATGAGCAACTTCACAAGGTTTGCAGTAAGACCACCCTGTTGTACATCTTATGAATCTGGTTTGCACTTGAAAGCGTTTTTTTTTTACGTCCCTCATTGGGATTTCTAGTTAAGGAGATTGTTCTGTGAATGATGGCAGCAGACACAGCTTTTAGATCAGTCTGAGCTCTTACTTAAACCTCCAGAGCTGCTTCTCCTGTGACCCTCTGCGTGTATCAGTGTCTCTTGAACAGGGTGTAGCAGTTTATGTATTTCTAGACACTACCTTTAGTTTTTTTCCTCTCTGCATTTAAGTTCATTTGAAGTAGAAGCTCTTGAGGAGGGGAGTTTTGCCAAACTGAAAGTTAAGTGCTCTGTGGGCAAACAGAATTCAGCAATTGCACTTTGGCCTCTGTGTTTTCTTACCTAAAATAGTTGTAGGAGTCATGGGGTGGGTGGTGAATGAGAGGTGGGCAATGATGGTGGCTCCAGTCATGGCAGGATGTTCCCGTCTGGTACAAGCAAGTCTTTCAAAGCCCTTAAAATCCTCAAAACGTTGAAATGGACCTTGCATTTTGGACTAGCTTCTGGGTGTTACAAATCTATCTGTCTTGTCCAGATTATTGCTGGACCTCAGAAGTCCTGTGGAGCCAGTGCGAAGCCCAGCTTTAGGGTTCTTTTGGGTACTTGCTGGTTAGCTGAGGCTGGAATGAGGACTTTTTCTTTTTTCAAGGTGCCAGGTAGGGAAATTGAGATGATTTGTGAAGAAACGTTCTCCTTTCCTTTTGGGTTTGAAGAGACAAGAGATATTCCAGAGGTGGTGACACTGTTGGAAAAGGGGTCACAGTAACTTCTGAGCCAAGAGGGGAAGTGTTTGAAAATTGGCAGCAGATTAGAAATGCTAGGGGGAAAAATGTGAACTTCTGACTCGCAGCTAAAACAGGCAGCAGTATTGTTAGTTATTCCTGGTTTTGTTTTTCTGCTCTGTTTTGTGTAATACAAAGAATTACAGAAGCTCTCTGTGTAATCCCAGGCACTCCAGAGGAGTGAGTAGTGGTTGGTGACTTCTTGGGGTTTCTAGAAGAAATGGTTTTAGGAGGAACTTGAGAGGGCTGTGGTTTGATATCCCTTCACAGAGGCCAAACTGAAAGTATTCTGGGCAGGAGCAAGATGAGAGAGACACGAAAGGATGGAGTGGAGCAGAGGGAAATACCGGCACTCTTCTCCCGGAGCAGCCACATCCCTGCTGGGAGGGCAGGGGCTGCCTGTCTGATCCCAGTGCTCTCCGGGCACAATCCCAGTGCTTTCCCAGCCCAGCTGTGTGAACAGGAGATGCCCTAACTCCCAGCTCAGCTCTTGCAGCTTACAAACACGACCAAGAAACTTAAATATGGTGCTTGAGATAACCGGGCAGGAAACCTCCCCCGAGTTCCCGTGGAGCGTGGTGATAGCACACGACCTCCGGGCTGCCGCGGCTTCCTCTGGCAGGGAAGGCTGGCTGCCTCCTGGGCCGGAGCAGCAGGGTGGGAGGGAAAGCACACAGCCCCACCTGGGTTGTGGGCACCTCCTGCACCCCAGGAGCTCCTGCTGCAGGTTTGGAAATGCACAGCGATCTGGTGGTGGCATCAAACCCAGAGCAGAGTGAGGCTAAAGGAGGGATCTCCTGGACAGGAACAGCCCTGGAGCGCCTGCCAGCAGCTCCAGTAACGAATGACCTGAGATACCCTGGGGATTTGCTCGCCTATCTCCCATCAGGGAGCGGCACTCGGAAACACTTTACCAAAAATAAACATGGAAGAGGAGTAACTTCAGCCTGAGCGTGACAGTAGCAGCAAACTCCAGCCTCTTATTGTTTTAGGGCTCAATCCATCTCTTTGCTGGCACCTGTTCCTCAGGACAGTTGCTGGCCCTGCTGCCTCCACTCCAGGCTGCTCAGATTAACTGCAGGATTTGTATTTCAAGGGAAGTGCTCAACCACAGGCAGGGAGAAGGTGCTGCCAGGACAGGGTGGCTTGGCCAGGCCAGCTGCTGTGAGCAACTTCCCCAGCAGTTCTGCAGTGTGTGAGCAGTGCAGGGCAGAAAGCATTTCCCCAAAAAAGCCTGTTCCCACAGAGGCTCCTGTGGGGAGATGGTGTGAGGCTGAGGCTGGTGTAGCACAGGGGATGCTGGAGTGGGATTTAGGGGATCTGCACATTGGTTCTGTCAGTAAGTAAATCTGTTCAGCTGTAATCTCCTGCAATTAATGCCCCTGGTTTTCCTTTTAAAATTCTAATGTCTTTGGGCAGGAGCTGAGTGATATTAAGGGCAAGTGGTTTGGTAGGATTTGATCCTGGTGCTTTAAAGGAAATAGCACTGCAGCTGCAGAAAGGTAGACAAGCACATCCCTGATAGTTGCTTTCAGACCCCATCCCAGATTCTCATGTGTTCTGGGAGCTTGTGAAACAGCGGGGATAAAATGTTTTGAGGAATTGGAAGAACGGTAAAGGTCAAAACAAATTGTCAGTGGGAAATGCATTACTCCATTCATGCTGCTGCAGCTCCGGAGTCACAGTGCTGTCCTTATTCTGAGAGATATGAGAAACGGAGTAAAAGATGACATGGAGCTTTTACTAGTTTTTGGACAGATTTTCTGTTTTCCATGTCTTCACTGAAGTGAATTATCCTTGTCCCACCTCTAAAAACACCACAGCATTCCAACAGGGAAACTGCTGCTGCAGGAAGTCAGGCATAGCCTCAGGAGTTGTCTTTGACCACTTCCAGTAGCTTGAGATGATGCTTAGATGGAGAGCAGCTTTGATACCATGTATTTTGCAATTCCAGCTTTCCATCAGGATTCCAAACTGGCTGATGTATCCATGGACAGGGTTTGTGGGTGATTCAATACCTCCTTTGGAGTGATGTGAGGAAGGCCTGCAAAATAAGCATCCGAATGCGTATTTCAGGTATCAGTGTGGAGTTTTTAGGACCCAGAAACAAGTTTCAGGTGACAGAGAGATCTGCCATAAGATGAGGTCCTGCTTGTCCAGGGCCCCGACTGGGAGCATCTCGGAGCCTCTGGGCTCGTGTCACCTCGCAGTGACAGAGCAGAAGGCTTTCACCGCGGTCTTTCTGTGCCCTCTGCTGGCTTGCTTGGGAAATAAGAGGTTAGTTTTATGGAACAGAAGGCCTAATCTTTTTCCTTGGGGTTCAGAATTTTATCTCCAAAGGGTTTGCAGGCTGCAGCTTGCTTCTGGCTGTTGTGGCTGCGCATAGACCCCAGTTGGGTTTCTGAGGCCGTTCTTTGGGGGAATTAGGATTGCCAGAAGTGTGAAAATGAGATTTCTACGCGCTTGTCAGCCTTGGCAAAAGCTGTGTGTCCCATAGGATGAGGTGCCAGGCTGATGGGATGCTCTGTTTCCCAGCCGCTTTGGTTTCAGGGCTCTGTAAGGGGCCGTGTGCTCAAACTCCTGCATCGCTGCAGGTGTTCCTCTGGAGCAGCTGTTGAGGTTGTTCCTCCGAGTCCTGCGCTCGGGATCCAAACTGTCCCAGTGCCACAAAGGCTGTCCCTGGTGCAGAGAGTGGTGCTGCTCCAAGCGGCCCACGTGGATATGGGTGCTGTCAGGGCGTTAGTGGGTTTTTGGGGTCCGTGTGCCATAGCTGCTCTGGTGGGAAAGCGGGAGCCTCTCCCTGCGCGGCGGGTCCGACTGGAAGCGCAGGATTGCTGCTCTGGCTGAGCGTGCGCATGCCAGGGGATGGGTTTGCAGATCTGCTGCCTGATAGCTGGGGCATGGCTCAGATCCTCCCACAGCTTTGGGGTTTGGCTTTGGTGCAGCTCCAAGTGCTTTTTCACGAGAGGAAGATCCAGCAAGTTCCCTTTTCTGTGTTTGCTGAGAAATTGGAGGTGATGCTCAGCAAGTTCATAGCGACCTTTAGCTTGAGATTGCAGCTGCTCCCACAATAGAACAGAGATGGGATTGCTGAGTGGATTTATCCCTTCCCTCCCACTGCTGAGTGACACTGACCAGGAAATGGTATCTGGGAGAGTTGATCTTCAGAGCTTTCTTCATCTCCTGGTTATTCAGCTCCTGGATTGTGGCTCAGCCTGCTGCAACAAAAGACTTTATAGTCCTTCCAAATGAAGAAACAGTACTTTACTTTCTAAATCCTGCTGTTTCCGAAAGAGTGCTGTATTCCTGTCTGCAGCGAGGTACAATTTACTTGCAGAATGAAAATTTTGGGTATTTATGGCTTTTAATATGGTTGCGTCTGACAATCATTTTATTTTTAAACGAGACAAAACCTCTAAAGCCTATCTGCAAGCTGTTCAGATTCTTGTATTCATAATAACCAGGAGGTGCTAGCAAAATCTTGAATTAAAGCCTATATTTAGTGCTATCTATAGTGGGTAGGGTTTTTTGGGAACCGTATTTTTAACATTGTCAGGGAAAGGCAGGTTGAGTTTGCAAAGCTGATAGGCTTTGCATGTATATATAACCAGCCATGGAACACATGGATAATACAGATTTCCACATGTTTTCTTTCAACACGTGGTATATCTTTCCTTTATCTCATTCCCAGCCTCAGAAGTTACAGCAGGGCATCAGAGTACTGATGGGAAGGGGCACCTCCGGGCATTGCTGGCCTTGTGCTAAAGGGGCTCTGTGTCCAAAAGTTCCCTGGATGGGAGGTTTTCTTTGACCTTTACCTCCTCCCAGCTGTTTTCCAGCCCAGAGAAGTGTGCTGGCTCACTGGATATGATGCTGGTGCTGGGACATGGAGCCTTAATTCATCCACAGCTTTCTTTTGGGGTAATCACAGCCTGTCTGCTTTGTTGTTCATCTGTAAATGAAAATAACAGCACGTCAGTGAAAATGAGCTGCTGGAGTGTTGAGGATGGATACACCAAACCATGCCAGGCACCCAGTTATTAGCAGGCTCCTGGAAGTGTGACAGATGTGTCTGTGATTGAGCCTAGAAACCTCCCAGAGAGAAACACCTCTTGTTTGCTTCCCCTGACCTTTGTCAAATGATTTTTCTTCTGATTTCTTGACTCTCAGATTATACACAAGACTTCCACGGTGTCACATGTCACAGAGAATAAAATAAAAAGTACGAGTTTGAATTGTGATGTTTTTAAAAAGAATGTTCCATTCTGCAAAATGTCACGGTACAGTTGTCATTTTCAGGAACTTTTCCTCCTGGAATAGAATAATAAAAGTTGGATTGAGGAAAACACCAATGTTTTTCTCCACTTAGCTGTAAATGCCAATTCTTTGGATTAGTGTTACCAAGCATTAGGGTACAACTGAGATATTTGACCATTTTATGGGTGCTTCAATGAATTGCAACTGTTTTATTCAAGTAAATATTTTGTAGGCTGTAGATGCAAGGACATGTCTGGTTAGCTGTTGTCATCAGCGAGCTGGTCCCATCCTGCCAAACAGTTTGGCTGCTCTTTGCTGTCCCTTGGAAGCAGCCAGCCCTTGCTGGTACGGGGTCCTCAGCACCAGCTGGGACTTGGGAATGGGAGAGCAGCCTCACCCCCAAAATCCAGAGCAGCAAGTGGGTCTCCATCAGGCTGACTCCCAGAAGTTCCTGGGACACTCAGTGCCACTGGAAGTGTTGGACTCGAAGCCATGCAAGGTCCGGGCCCCTTGCAATGGGGGCACTGGGAGCTGCACACCAGGGCCAGCACGTCCTGACCTCGCAGTCAGAAGCACATCGGGTGCAGATTGCAGCGAGCTGTGCTGCGCTGTCTTGGAAATTCTGTGTGTTACTGCATGTCCTGTGGTTGCTTTGCCTGACTCCTGTTGGTAAAATTCTTCTGTGCCCCTTCTCTTGGCAGCCGACGTCTCATCCTTCGCAGCCATCCCCGCAAGCAGCGCCCTTCAAGGTGCTGGTGGAGCGCTGCCGCTCCGAGCCCCTCTCGCAGAGCACCCCGATGGGGCTGGACCAGGTGGGAGGGCGCATGCAGCACCTGCTCCGCAGACGTGGTGAGTGGCTCTTCTCTCCCGGCTTCGGTTTTGGGTGTCACCCAGGCTGCAGAGCCAGCCGAGGGCAGCAGGGGTGGAAAAGTCAGGACTGGGGCTTGCATCCGTGCTGGTTACATCCCTGATGCCAGGCGAGGGAGCTCCAATAGCCGCGTGCTGAGGAGTTTCTTGCTGGTAAATAAGATCTCGTGTACAGTGTGTTTATGAAATAAGGGGATTTTCTCTCTTTCACGTCTCTGAACACAGTCCCCGTAATCTGGTTGCAGGCGGATGAACAGGTAGGCACGTGAGGTGCAAAAGCTGTTCAGCAACTGCTGTGTGGGTTTATATTTGGTAGTCTTCTCTTGGATTTCTGTCCTCTAAGAATCCTCTGTGGTGAGTACTCACCGAGTACTCACCGTTTGGAGGTGGTGAGTGGTGATGGATACTGAGATCACAGCTCAAGTCTGATGTTTGTTTGGAAACACAGGAAGTAAGGGGCTTTTCCCTCTTGTGCTCAGGTACTTTTCATCATCAGGGAGGGAATCTTGTGAGCCAAAGACTGGGATGACCTCTCTGCATTTGTCCTGCTCACAGTGACACTAGAGAGAGCATTTGCTGGCAGGGTCTCGTGCTGGCAGGTAAATTGGCTGACGACTGAATAGATGACATCATTTTTTGAAAGTCCTAATTAAAAAGATTGATAATGATAGAAAGGAAATTATTTCCTGAAGGGCCGCTGCTGGCATGAAGAATGCTGCGATTTCGCGATGGGCGAGCACGGGAGCGCTGCCAGATTGTGCTGGCATTGCTCGGGGAGCGCTCCGGGGATCCGGGCGGCTGATGGATGGTGGCAGCACATCAGGGTTCAGGAGAACTGGGGAGGACAAGGCAAATTGGCTGCCTGCGCTGTTAATTGATGGCTCTGCTGCCGGGGTGCAGTGGTTCCTAGCACAGGGGAGTCACTCACGCCCCTCAGAGCGAGCATTCCACGTTTGCACGCGCTCCCGAGCGCTACTCCATCCATCGCCCGCCGCCTCCGGAGCCGCGAGCAGCCTCGCGCTATAATCGGCACCGTGCTGCAGCCTGGCTCTCCAAGAGTCTCCAAAGTGAAACGTGGGCTGCTAAAAATAGCAGCAGGCTGCCTGCATCAGCATTGAGGAAATAGGTCTCAGTGCAATCTCTCTCCCAGCAACGCTGGAAGAAAATCAGGATGGCTGCGCAGCCAGCCCGCAGCAGGGTCCCAGCTCTGCTGCTCTCTGGCCTGGGCAGGACGGAGCCCCCACCTCTTTGGTTTGGGGGTCTCCATTCTCCCAAAGCCTGGAACCATTTGTGCTGGTCTCAAACCCCTCAGGACTGACACAGTCTGAAACCTCTGCCTGGGTTAGAGGTACGTCAGGAGATGGAAATTGAGCATTGTGCATCTTTTAGGGAAGAATTCCAGAATGTGGCTGTTTTCTGTAGATCCTTGCTCCGTGACTGGGGTTGAGGAGCCTCCAGGTGCTGGAAACACCTGTGGAGATGCGTGTACTACATATGTGCACTGCCTGGATCACACGTACCTGTGCTGGCAGCTGCTGTGGGAGCACCAGTGGTGCTCAGCTCTGTTTCCTTCCCTCCGGGCCGGGGGATGTGAAGAGCCTGATGGAAGAAGGGATTAAAATCTAAGCCTGCCAAATGTGGGAGGGAAAACTCTGGTTTTGCACAGAATAGCAGCTTCACCCCAAGAAGAGAAGGGTAGGATGTGGAGCTGAAAATTTGGGTTGATTGGAAAAGTAGAGCTCATTTGTCTCTTTTTCGCAGGCTGCTTTGTGCCTGGGGTCTGCTGTGAGTGGTATCACTCAAAGCTAGAGCAGAACTGCATCTGTGAGGGCTTGGCCTGAAGCGCTGGGGGTGAGAACTAGCCCAGTTTCCTTAAAAAAACAGCTTTTACGGACTTAGCCATTTTTGTTTCGTGTGTAAATTCGAGGAGCTGTTTCTTTTCCAAGGCCTGGCATCCCGTGGACCAGAGCGACTGTGCAGCTGGGCTTGCTGCAGGTGCTGCTGCTGGAGCAGTTGTGACCCAGGGAGCTGCTGCCCTGTGCACACCGGTGCAGGGTGATGAGGGTCTCCTGCTCCCGGAGCTCCTGGCAGTGTCTTGGTTCCACACCCAGCTGGGCTGACTCCACCTCGGGATGTGGCTCCTGGCTCTGCCTTTTTGTAGTATCCAAGCTGCACTATTTCTCTTGTATCCCAAGAGCACTGAATAAAGCACCTAAATAGACTCTCTGCTCTCTTTTTCTAAAGGAGAGGTTGAATGAGTCTCTTGCAAACAATTTTGTTTCTTTCATTTAAAAGAACAGCCTCCGCCCCCAGCCTGAGCTAAAGCACAGCATTTATCTTTTGTCATTCCGTTTTTTTTTTTCGTTCCTGTGGATTTTCTCCTGGCAGCTGAGAACGAGCAGGCTTCAAAGACCCTGAAGGTGCGCGGGAACTGCAGGAACGGTGGCCGTCGGTGGAACCTCTTCAAGCCTGGAGCTGAGAAGCTGCAGATCAGTAGGGTAAGGAGCTGTGTGGAACGTGCCTCTGCCTGCTTCAGGGCTGGGGATTGCCTGCTTTGGCCTCTGTGTTTATAACAATATGCTTGACTAACAGCTTCCTCAGTCCCTGGGTCCTTCAGCCACACATGGGGATTGTTTTCGTTTGTTATTATTTCGTAGCCATAAAAGCTTAGGTGCATTGTCCAGATCAGTGTCCCTTCAACGTATAGCAGAGGCTTTCTGGACTTCCACTGGGCCTCCTGTGCCTGTGGCTGGGCGTTCCTTGCAGGTGGAGGGAACTGTGACGTTTCACGTCGCCTTCAGATCTGCTCCATGGTTTTGATGGGTTTATTTTTTTCTCCTTCCCTTTTTAGCCACGTGTCCTTTGGGTTTGGTACTGCTCCCAGCACCATCTCAGTGACAAATTCATGTCACTGCTTCTCTCCCAAAGTGTTTTGCAAATATAGGCACAATCCACTTGGTTCTTTTTTTGTGAATGATGTTTCTAGTGGGGGAAGAAAATGCTGTTGTGGGCCTGGGGATGTTCATGTTTTTCTCTGTGAAAAAATCAGAAAAGATGGCAAAAATTGTATAATTTGTCTGATGTGTTTCCTTGCTTGGTTGGAGGGTTGTTTTTTTGCTGTGCCCTGCGTTTCAAGTCTGGAGGCCTTGGTAGTTTCGTGGTCACATTTTGGATTTGTGGTGCTCACGAGTCTGGTTTCCCTGGTACCCAACAGATGCGGATTGTCCGAAACCCAGCAGATTTCCCAGTTTGCAGTGTGATGCAGGTGGAGTTTTCTAGTGAGAATGGCAGAAGAGGTTTAGCCCTTGTTGTTGCTCTAGGGCACACAAAGGATGATCTGGGAGCCTGGAATTTCCCTGCTGGAATGGAGAGGGGAACTGACCTTCTGTGGTTGTGTCTCTGTGGCTCTTTCCTGCCCCACTGCTGTCCTTCCTTACCAGACCTTTATTGTATTCCTTTCCCTTTTGATATTTGATGGACTGCCTTCCTGAAATGTTGTGCATCTTTTTTTTAAATTTATAAATTTAGATTTATAAATTTGGGGTGAGA
>VWPU01000317.1:0-12764 GCA_013398955.1 Callaeas wilsoni | reverse complement strand
TGCCACACTCAGACCATTTTCCCCGTGCACCATCCCATTCCTTCTGCTGCCTTCAGCAGCTCCCTGCCGGGGCCAGGCCCCAGCAGAACGAGCGGGGAGAGGAGAAGGAGCAGCGGCGTCCCAGAGATGGAACAGGGAGATGTCCCTGGGAACACGGACGGGAATTGTATTAGCACCTCTGAATGCAATTTTCAGAAGAGCTGGGAGAAGCAGAGCTCACACTGCTGCTGCTGTCAAGGGATTTGTCCTGGGAGTGAGATTTTCAAGAAATGCGAGCGGCCTATTATTGTTGTTAGCCAATTAATAATTATTTTCTTTAGCCAATTAATAATTATTTTCTTTCTGTTTGTTTAAACTGGTTTACCGTGCTACTGAAAGACAGGAGTCATTGTAAAGGACTTGCTAATGAGTTAGGAAATGCAGAAACACCACACCCTGCTCCTGCTTTATTTCAGTCATACAATGGGGTTGGGATGTGATGGAGAATGCAGATGCTGTCACATGACCAACCCTTTCTGAATCCAGCCTGCGTTACATGGATAGAGCTGTGACCTTGGATTTCGGGAAAAACCAACAAAAAGCTTGGCTTAATATCCTGAAATCTTAAAAATACCATTTTGGCACCCTTGTAATACAAGCAACTGTATATAGAGAGCTGGGTTTTCTCCCATATAACATAAAAATATTATAGAGGATGTCACAGACATGAATTGATGACACCGATGTGTAATAAGACAGAAAAGGACTTTTTAGAAGAGCATGTAATGACAAGGACAAGGAGGAATGGATTTAAACCGACAGACAGAAGGTTTAGATTGGATATTAGGGAAATATTCAGGGTGCCCAGAGAGGCTGTGGCTGCCCCTGGATCCCTGGGAGCATCCAAGGCCAGGTTGGACAGGGCTGGGAGCAGCCTGGGACAGTGGAAGTGTCCCTGCCATGGCAGGGGTGGCACTGGATGAGATTTAAGGTCCCTCCCAACCCAAACCGTTCCATGTTGTGCCTCCCTCCCAAATGCACGGAGCCGGCGTGTGGCTCTTGGGGACAGAATGTTGTCATTGCCATGGCACAGAGAGGGGATCCCACCAGGTTTTGCCATAGCAGGGAGTTCACTGCAAAATCAAATGCAAAATCAATTACTTTGATAACATTTGATTCCCATCAGATCTATATGGTGAGAGCACAGAGAAATCTCCCTTAATTCCAATTTGCTAAACCTGCAAAATGCTTCATAGCAACGGAGTGGATGTACATATAAACACTGCCATTATCGTGCTGTTAAATTCTGCCTTTTATCTGCTGATCCCCAGCAGTTTATCAGCACTGAAGGATGCCCTCATAGCACCACTGTGCATCTTGTAAATAACTGAGATAATACAAAAGAATAGAAGGAGCTTTGTAACAACCCTGTGCTTTTTAAACAAGCTGTAATAAATTGTCATCACAAGGTGCATAAACTCTACACAAATGCCTCTCCTTTGCCTCTTCCTGGTGCATACGATTTCGATTTAATGTCACTTATTTCTGAAGTCTATTAAACCAATTGTCTTAATCTCACTTATTCTGCAGCGTCTTTGCTCCGCGTAGCAGCAGCATTAATAAAAATCCCTCTGTAAACACAGACCAGCTGGAGCGAGCACCACAGGAACTGAGCGGGGTGACCCAGATGTGCAGCATTACCCGTGTTCTTTTTATGAGAGATAAACATTTTGTCTGGTCCCTCTCAGGAATGCCTTCCCCCGGTGTCCCGCCCTCCCCAGCCCAGCCAGCAGCTGCAGTAAATCAGGCTCTTTCCATCCCACTCCCCAGCCCATGAGGAAGGGGAAATTTCTCTTGCCCTCCCCTTTTCTCTCTGTTCAGCCGGAGGTGATAATCCCCACGGAATGCAGCATTTAGCACTTGTCAGGTATATGGTAATTGCTACATTCCCAGGGGATTAAATCCGTGGAATCTAATTACAGTGGAGGGAAACCTCCCTATAAGAGAGGAGCTTTGCTGTATAGGAGAAGTGAAAGTCTCTGGCAGAGTGGCAGGGAAGGAGGGCAGGCAGGACCTCTGTCCCTGCCCTTCCCAGGCTCAGAGAGGTGCTGGTCCAGCTGTCTGTCCATCCCTGCTGCAGGTCAGCCTGGGAAGGGCTCTGGGCAGCCCTGGGTGCAGTTCCTGGTCAGGGCAGGACATCCTGGTCAGGGCAAACCCGTATCATGGAATGGTTTGGGTTGGGAGGGACCTTGGGGACCATCCCACCCCACCCCTGCCATGGCAGGGACACTTCCACTGTCCCAGGCTGCTCCAAGCCCTGTCCAGCCTGGCCTTGGGCACTGCCAGGGACCCAGGGGCAGCCACAGCTGCTCTGGGCACCCTGTGCCAGGGCCTGCCCACCTCCCAGGGAACAGTTCCTGCCCCATATCTCATCTCTCCCTCCTCCCTGTCAGTTTGGAAACATCAGGGTGTGAAAGGCCCTGTTAATCAGGGCTCCATCCTAAGGCTGCAGAAATGCTTGGAGTTCGAAGGACAAGGTGGTTTTTGCCCTAGACAGGAAGGATGGGATGGGATGGGATGGGAGCAGAAGAGGATTGTGACCACTCCCACATCCTCGGGCACCTGCTGGGATGAAGCCCCCTCACAGCCGCCCTCACAAGGGTGTTCCACTGGTCCTAAAGGCTACAAACGTCTGTATTTCTCCTGAACTGTCCCTATCACACCGTTCTCATCTCCAGCAGTCCTCACAAGAACTGTGTGCTTAGGGAAACCCCTGTTCCATGGAATGTCCTCCTGGGGCCTTCACCCTTCCTGTGCTGAGGGTGGGCAGCAGCTTTTAGCTTCGGCCTCACTCCTGGGCTGTTTCATAACTTGATTATTATGGATGCAGCCCCACTGAAGTCAACTGGGATTTCATAATTGACTCGTAGGCCTTGATCAATCACGATTTTGTTAAATCAAATTGCAGAGTGCATCCACAAATACACCCCTATCCACTCACCTACACAGCTCCATAAAAACTGTTGTTATGGATAATCTCAGCCAGCCTCAGATGCCACTCCTCTGTCACCTAAAAGCATTTTAGTTCATTTTGATGTGATGTCAGCAGAGCATTCTGTAAAGGGGAACAAGAAAATCCATTGCAGAGAGGAAAGAAAATTCAAAAGTAGATAATACAAATATGCTGATGTCTAGATGATACCAGATGAAAATGAAGGAGGCAGGAAGAGGTTTCTTTACAGGAGGAAAGATCTCACACACACAAAGACGAAGTGTGTTTTGTCAAGATACTGAGTGAGACTCTTGCTCTGTTTTATTTCGATCGAGACAGGAACAGATGCACTGCAAGCCTGTCTGTATAAGCTCTTTTGTTACATTCAGTTTTCCAGTGAATAATTATATTTGGAGAGGAAAAAAACCCATATATATATATGTATATAACACCTCGATATCTGAAATGAAAGCTCCTGCAACTGTGTGTGCGCCTGTGCTTAGGAAAGGGCTCTGCCTTTGATTACCCACCCTAATCTCCTGCAAAGATGGGTTTCAAGGAGAGGAGCTTCTCCTCTGTTCAAATCTCCACCTGCAGACGCTGCAACTGCCAGAGCACACGTGGAGAGATTTGAAAATGTTGCTGCCTCTCTGCATTATTTGTGTCACACTACCAGGGCTGTGTTGCCAGACAACGGTGGTAGAAATAGCCACAGGAGTGACTTTCCAAAGCCTTGGGGTTTAAAAATACTGCCTCCATCTTATTTGTTTGGGATTTTTGAGACTTTAGGTATTCTCGGTTCATATTTTCAAGCTTTTGTTTTCATTCAGAAAGACCAAGAGAAAGAAAGAATTAACTTCCAGAAAGTACTTGCAGTTCTCATGGAAACACATGAGAACATTTCTGCCTCCCAGAACTGAATCTTAAAAAAACCCCAATATTACAAGGCTTGGTGACATTCCTGGAGTTGACACACTACGCAAAACATCACTTCTGTTGTCTTTGAAATATTATTTATAAAATAAAGAGATGTACAAACAGTTCTGCAATGAGAATTTGCAGAAAATATCAAATTCCTCCTAACCTTTCTGGAAATGTTTTTCTTCTGATTTTGGGAAACGTTGCGTGTTTAAGTCCCAGTAGCCACAGCTAAACATCAGTAGCAAGAAAATGCTCATATGAGAAATGGACAGATAAAATAATTCTTTATTCACTTATTCATAAATTATTGACCATGGCACACCTATCAGCTGAGCAGCACAAATAATTTGACATTGCTTCACCTGCTCTTTGCAATTTTCTTCATTTTGCCTGAGTATATTTAGAACAGCATTTTGAGATGCAGCAGTGTCCTTTTGTGGTTTCATTTTAAATATTTTCTCTTTTGTATTTTCCTGTGGTCACCCTTTATTACAGAGAACACCAGTTTTAGACAAGAGGGTGCATGGAAAACAAAATGCTCATTCAGACTCAGGCAGAAAAGCAGGAGTGTGCCACAACCCAATCTCCATTAGTTCACAAGTGACAAATTACATTGCAGTCACCCAGAATCTCCTCTGCTATTGCACTGCATTTTTGCCTGTTATTTATGAGCTGTTGCATTCGACTCCAGAAGTGGCTGCACTTCCCACAATGAAAAATTCACCGTACACTTTTGAAAAGCTCATTAAGCGGGCTCCCGTTTAATTTCGTCTTTGCTCGGGGTTGGACTGGGCGTAAAACACAGGTGGGGAGCTGGAGCTGCCCTGGGGGCTGCAGAGGGTGAAGGCTGGTTTGGCAGAGAGGTGCCCCTCAAACAGAGAAGGGGCTCTGTGTGGTCAGTCAGTGTAAAATCCCAGGTCCTGGAGGGGGCCGGGGGACACAGGTGACAGGAATGGTCTGAAGGGCTGAACACAGCCTGGGGTGGTTGGGTGGTGCTGGGCAGGTGGAGACAGGGCAGCAGCAGCTGCAGGAGGGGCTGGCAGGGCAGGAGGAGGCTGTGGCATCCCTGAGGGATGGAGAGTGGAGGGCAGGAGGAGGCTGTGGCATCCCTGAGGGATGGAGAGTGGAGGGCAGGAGGAGGCTGCGCCATCCCTGAGGGATGGAGAGCAGAGTGGAGGGCAGGAGGAGGCTCTGGCATCCCTGCAGGGATGGAGGGCAGAGGGGAGGGCAGGAGGATGGAGGGCAGGGGGGGGCTGGGGCATTCCGGCGGGATGGAGAGTGGAGGGCAGGAGGAGGCTGTGGCATTCCTGCAGGGATGAAGAACCAGGTGCCATGTCCCTCCATCAGCCTCCTCTGCCTGCCTCCGGGTGTGCCCTGCCCCAGGTGTAAATTTTCGTGTGGCATCGGTGTTCTCCTGGCTGCCAGGGCGCAGGCAGCTCCAGCCTGGTGCTCTGCCCGGCTCTGTGCTGGGCTCTGCCCGGGTCTCTGCGGGGCTCTGCCCAGGTCTCTGCCGGGCTCTGGCCGGGTCTGGGCCGGGCTCTGCCCGGGTCTGTGCTGTGCTCTGCCCGGGTCTCTGCATGGCTCTGCCCGGGTCTCTGCTGGGCTCTGCCCGGGTCTGTGCCGGACTCTGCCCGGCTCTGTGCCGGGCTCTGCCCGGGTCTCTGCTGGGCTCTGCCCGGGTCTGTGCCGGGCTCTGCCCGGGTCTGTGCCGGGCTCTGCCCGGGTCTCTGCTGGGCTCTGCCCAGGNGGTCTCTGCTGGGCTCTGCCCGGGTCTGTGCCGGGCTCTGCCCTGGCTGTTGCCTCTCCCCTCCCAGCAGGGTCCCGGAGCTCAGGGCAGCGTTCTGCTTTGTGCAGCTGCCCTCCGACAGCTCCTGGCGTTTCTCGCTCTGCTTCCCAGGTTACACACTCCCTGTTTCAGCTCCACACATAATTCCCGTATTTTATATTCCTCTTCCATCAGAAGCCATGGGTTTTATCTGCTGATTTTGAGACCTTCAAAACAGAGTAACTCCATTGCGACCTGCCGGTGTTCTGAAACCCCTCTTGATGGTGACACTCTGTTTAACCTGTGTCCTTTGATCTCTGCGGGGTCAAAGCAGAGCAGAGAGAAGTTTTTTTGTATTTCTCCACACAAAGGAAGAGTAACACTCAGTAATCTTGTGGATATCTTCACTCATTTTTTCTTTCAGTACATGCACAGCTATTAAAAATAGTGGCTATTTAAAAAAAAGTAAAAACACGTCCTGAGAAATGACAATTCTTTTCAAAAAACTTTTGTCCAAACATCTTTTTTCTTTTCCTTACTTTTATTGACTGCTAAGCTATTGGCTTTGTGTTTGATTGATTTTATTTTTTATTTCATCTGAGTCATGTAACATTTACCAACAATAGCAGCAGAGCCTACCAGGGAAAAAGAACTGCATGTGAATTTAACCCAGGCGGATTCTGACTGAAAATTGTCACCTATTGATGAAATTGGTCTCTTAATTTTGTGGCTGCAGGAATTGCTGCACCTGGAAGGCGTCGGTGTGGCCAACTTTGCTAGAACCCAGTGAGGGAATCTGGGAGAGGAGATCCAGGAAAAGACCAGGATTCGACCTCTGCAGAGCTGCTGTTCGCAGGTCAAAGCTGCCACAGTTCAGGTTAGGAGGCATTTCTTCTTTGCTCTATTTTTAGAGGAATAACTTTATTTCTTAGGGTTGTGATGTTTTAATAAGTATCAGATTTTTTCTTCCCAGAGGATGAGCGTTAACTCAGGCAGAAATTTAATATCTGATTACAGCTAGCTGGGAAGTGTGACCCAGAATGGTGAGACCAGAGCACTCCGGAGGAGTCCTACCTCAGATGTGCACTTTTTTTACCTTGAGGAAACACTGGGAATAGGGAGTAAATTCCTGATTAATATTGGGAACACAGAGATGAAATTACCAACTGCCTACACGCATTACATGGATTCCCCACTAGGAAATGAGCAGTTTGCTCTTGAGCTTGGGATGGCTGCGAATTCAGAAGGCAAAATACAGAAAACCTGGTGTAGTCCAAGCCTCATTTACATGGAAAATATGCAGCCGAATGCCTGTCGGGAAACATCTCCAGAACTCGGCAGTTTAGGGCAAATCTGCAATGCAAGCTGTAATTTATCCCGGTGGGGCTGGGAGAGGAGTGGCCTTCGGTGTTTAAACCTCCGTTTCCAGCCATGATCCTTCCCTGGGCAGCTCCAAAAACACCCCAATCTTCCCTCCCGGAGTCCCTATGGCGAGTGATGGAGCTCGCTGGATACACAGGATTAGCAGGAAAAAAACAAGGATGAGCAAGGAATTATTCCAGGTGCTTCAGGACACTGGAGACGGGTGCAGGGTTATTTTTAGAAGCCCCAAAATGACGTCACTGTGACACTGCGTTTATGGGGTTTTATGTTCCTTTTCCTGAAGAGTTCACCAAACTTCATCCCATCAGGGCAAACTCACAATCCTTTAGAAAATGAGAACAAAGGAGGCACTTGGCTATTGCCAAACCACCCCACACTCCTGCCAAACTGTGAGACTTCTATTTTTT
Source organism: Callaeas wilsoni (assembly GCA_013398955.1). Lineage (NCBI taxonomy): Eukaryota > Metazoa > Chordata > Aves > Passeriformes > Callaeidae > Callaeas > Callaeas wilsoni. Next base: position 5,317 of record VWPU01000317.1, on the reverse strand, counting down.
TAATGCTCGAAAGTGTGCTCAAAAATAGCTCTCAGTTTAAATCGAGTGGAGGAAACAGGAGGCAAAGGGAAGAATTCTTTTATTTGTCAAATGGAGTGAAAAACGACAACACATTGCTGGACACTGGTTATAAACCCCATATTTTAGTAGATTAATTTGCAGCCATACAACCACTGTAAGGTTCAAACAATTATTTAATTGATTTTTTTTCCCCTAAAAGTCTCACAGCCAGCTATTCTTCCATTCTTTCTAATCACTCTCGACGTGCTTTGCTAGGAACACATTACTCTGTTTGCAGACTGCATTTCTGCTGATAAATCTGCCCAGACGTTGGCTCAGCTCTGAGCACGATGCACGAGGAGCTGGATGATATTTCATGTACTGGTTGATATCTAAATTCAGACAATATGACCCTTATGTTCCCAATACTGAGAATGCATCACAAATGTTCACAGTCCACCTGAAATGAAGTTCATTCCAAAAGCAGGAAAACCCTGAAGCTGAAAATAGAAAGAAAAAATTGTGTACATTTAGCTTTAGGTAGATATTGAGGTTACACCTTTTTTTTTTTTTTAACAATACCTTAATGATATTAGAATTTAATATCATCATTTAAAAAAAAAAAAAAAAGAAAAATCAGTGTTTTTTTAACTTCTTTCTTCAGTTCTGCATGGCATGTACCTTTCTGCCAGAGCATTCACAGCTGGAATCCTGCCGGCTGAGGTGTCCTGAGGCTGCTGCAATCTCGAGCAGGTACAGCAGTTAATTAGTCCCCCAGTGTGAAGTTTGCAATCAGGTGTCGAAGCAGTTTCAGTTACAGTGTTGTGGTGAATCATTTCCTTCTGATGCTTGTGGTGATCAATCATGTGGGGCCCTCGTCTAGATTTTCACACCAGCTTCAAGACAAAGGACGTTCACAAAGAAAAACAAAATATTATCCATCTGTGGGTGCCCAGCGTGGATCTCGCCTCGCTTTGCTTGTTTTCAAACCACGAGGTTATCCAAACATTCTCCTTTTGGAAAATTTACATCTTAGTCTGAGACGGGCTTCATGAGGAAATGACCTAGAAAAAAATATCAGTCTACAACACAAAAATTATATTTAGCTTTGAAATGCTCGTTTGGTTTTTCTGTTGTTGGTTTTTGGGCTTTTTATTAATTGCTGGCCTTTCTGAGCAGTACATATCCCGCCAATGTAACAGTCAGGAAAATATCCTGCTTTTCCAGAGGCAGCTTTGAAACTGCAGAACACATTGAAAAACCCGAAATACTTCCTTTTTTTGGCCTGAAATAAACAGCAGCACAGGCCTGTGCTTGTATGACCAGGCATTTCTCCCTGCGTGCACGGCAAGCACGAATGAAGAATTTTCACCTGCAGCTATTTGGAGAGATTGATTTGGATTCAGGAATGCATCCCTGGTGGAGCCCACACTCCGAAAATGCTTCAAGTTGGTCTTGGGGAGGGAAAGTGGTTTCTGACTCGTGGTCTTTGTCATTGGCACCCAAACCTCCTGGCCTGGGCGCTTTAATACCTAAAAGAATCGTGTGTATATATAATAAAATTGTGTGCTGATGAAGACCTTCAGCTCTGCCAAGGTTCAGTGGGAATTCAGGATGGTTGGAGGTGGTGAAACCAACAGCATCTGCATAAAAATGCACACGGGGAAATGAGAACATCAGCTAGATAATAATAATAATAATAATAATAATAATAATAATAATAATAATAATAATAATAATAATAATATTCCAAACTGTTTTCAGTGTGTTCCTTATTTTTTTAGCTGGCCGATATGTTCAGGGTGGGTTTTGCTAGAAATGGAAATGAACATGTATTCATATATTTCCAAAGAGACACTTTTTTTTTCCCCCCCCTTTACCTGATGGTAATAGATAATGAAAAACAATTTTTAACTTTTCCCCATTGTTCCCTCCATCTTCCAGCCCCGTACCCTGGGGTCTGGGAAGATTATTAACTGTGAGGATTGCTTGCTTTCCATTGCTACTCATAATTATCAAACGGTTAAATGAATAAAGAATAAGGAACGTGACCTTGTCACCCTGACTCATGAGTGATTGTCAAGTGAGGGATCCCAGTAGGTCAAATGCTGAAGTCTTCATTTATTTGTTTCATTTTGCCATGAACTACAAACGGAAATGCTGATCTCCCAAAGACTTTGGTGCATTCAGACTTTTCAGATTTTTAAACCTTCTGCCTTAAGTCCCCGTGTTACAGGAGGGAGAGCTGGGGAAATGTGAAGTCAAGCCCGGTGACTCCGACAGAGGTTTTCCCGTGAAGGATTGCAGGATCGGGTTCCTGGGGGATACAAAGGGAATTTGGACAGTGCTGGGGGTGGGGGAGCTCGGTGAGGGTATAATTAAAGTTGCAAGCGTAGTTCCAAACGAGCACCGCTGATGAAAGAGCCAAACTATGCCAAGGAAATGTGAAGGTTCCTGCTCTCCTCTCCTTTAATTCCTAACAATAAAGATCCTTCCCCAAACCAGAGGAGGGGGATGGGAGCATTTGCATTTTCAGAGGTTTTCAGGGGGATATCAGTCGTGTAGGGAGAGCAGGGATAGTGATGATGTGGAGACTCTGGGATGGTACTGCCCCTGCTACAGTGTTTGGGATGGCTGGGTCAATACGAAACACTGTGTTTGCTGTCCTTGCAAAGCACAACAGGTCAATAAATAAGTTTGTCAGCGTTTTCCTAGCTTGCCACGCCGGGAAATAATACAGGTTACTAAAGAATTGTCACCTTTGATTTATAAAGCTAATTAAACGTAGGTGGGTTGGATTCTCTGGAATCATTTAGCAAATTAAAAGATACAGGGGAAGAGAATTCTACAAGTGAGCCAGAGGAATACAAAGTACATCTGAATTTTTCTCAGCTCCTGGAGCGAACTGCCCTTAATTCCTGTGACTGCTTTTAACACCTGCTTTCGTGCTGCTTACCCCTTGTCTGTTGACAAGATAGAATTTAAGATTCTGGGAATTCATTACAACTTCAGTCTTGGAGCAACGGATGTTTTCCTGAGTGATTTCTTGCTTTTTCTGCACTCACTATTTCCTATTGCTTTGCATGACGTTATATTAATACTTGGGTTTACATTTTCATTGGGATTCATTTCATGTGCAAACTGGCTGGACTCTTGTATTAACAAATATTTCAGTTCAAGACACATCCTTGTAGTGGACTTTGGGAATGTTACAGACAATATTTGTTGTGTTGTAAATGAGCAGCTCTTGCAAACTTAAATAACGGTTCTAGGAATTTTTTTTTTAATCATGGGCTTTCCCTGAGCACCTCTGGCTTGCAAACAATGAGAGAATCCCAGATGACAGTTTAATATTTCAAGTCATTAGGATTCCTTTGTTTCATTTTGATAAGGAATCTGGATTAAGGTTGTCTGCATCTGACTGCCATGGCCCAAACTGTGCCCAAGGAAAACAGCCTGGCTGGTGCTTCCCGAATATTGCTGGATGAAGGGCTTTGGATATGTTCAATCTGAAGAAACCAGGACAATGAACGGGGGGAAACGAAGCTGAATGGTTAACGGAAATTTCTCCTATTTCCCCGTGGGATTTGGCGTTGGGGATGACAGGTGCTGTCTCCAAAGCCATGAGTCAATGTAATCCTGCCAGCCAGCAGCTCCCGAATCCACTCAGCCCTTCCTTGGCTTTAGGAGCTGATCTGGGGCTGGCACATTTCTGTCTGGGATTTCCTGGGCAGAAACTCGTGCACGTGTGCTGTGGGATGGCACGGGGAACAAACTCCAGAACAAACCTGAGGCATCCAGGCTTGCTGCAGGAGTGTGAGCCAACCCTGCAGTGTGTGCTTGATACATCCAGCATTTCCCAGAAAGCGGCACAAGACCTCCACATCCATTCACAGACCTGGGAATTCAGGGCGTGTGGAAGTTCACCCAACACTACTGAGCAGAAATTCCAATTGTGCTGCTCCTTTAGCCAGAATTTCCAGATGAAGGGCAAACCCGGCCACTGGACCTTTCTTGAATGAGGAAAGAAAGAACAAACAGTAACTTTCTCCCTCTTGGTGAATAAAGAAGGGAGGTGTGTGCAAATATCCAAAGCCGGAGTAGCCCTGCTAATCCCCGGGTTTTGCATCTTCCCATTCTCCCTCTCCTTGGGCTAATTACTGCCAGATCCATGGATTTGGTTCATCGGCTGTCACATGGCTATTGTATGGTATTCTTTAAAGGTTTTATTCCCTGGCCTCAGAGGCTGTCCCCCACACTGGTGTCTTGGGGAAATCCTGGGCCTTTCCGAGCCCTCTCTCCATCTAGGAGATGGGTGTGGTGATGTCCCGCACTGTTCCTGCAGCAGAGGTGTGAACACAGCAATGTTCCCTTGTTCCTGCTGCCATCTCTGACTTTTAATTAAACTGAGCACAGCTTTCAGTGAGACCCGTGCCACCTCTGCAGCCTGGGCCTCTGTAAGACAATCACTCCCACAAAATGTGTTTTTTAAAAGCCTCACAAAACTCGCATTACCTTGGACCTATTCCTGTGTCAGACATGAAAGTCGAGGACATTAGCACAGTGCTCAACCCTCTGAGCCAGCATCAAAAATGGGATCTGTTCAGAGCTATACCCAAAAAAAGGCTTTTTCCTCCCTCGAAAAATGATCAAGTAGAAACAAAGGCTGTTCAGGTGACAAATATTTCTTACTGAGAGTAATTTAAACCAATGAAAATATTTATAAAATTAAGTATAGGTGAGTTTAGTGAGCCTGCTGACTTTATGTAACTGGTTATTATATTAAATACAAGGTGCAGTGTTACTACAAATCCATTAACATTCACTGTGTGCCTCCCTGTTCAGAGCAGTTAATGCAGTTATGAACCTGTAAAAGGGATTAGTGACTTTACTGCCTTAGAACAGGATTCTTCCCCCTTTATTTTACAAATTTACGATTTTATTTCCGAAGCTGAGACAAAGGGAAGGCTGTGCTCCAGCAAGGAGATGCACTGCTCCAGGCTGACAGCTGGAGCACTGGATATAGGATGGCAGCTCTTGATTTGTCAGCATGTTGCTATGGGATGGGAATCTGAGAGTGGAGTAAAACGCTACTGAGATATTCTGGGATCTCCTGTGCTCGTGCACGCTCGCTCCATCCGTCATCTCCACAAGCTGCAACTTCCAGAAAGGAAAACAAATCCTCCTGATGAACACAGACGGCACATCCTGCCTTGCCTTTCTCCTTTCTGCCTTTGTGCACGGCGCTAAAAAGCGCCAGAGTGAGAGGCAGCACTGAGACTGAGTTTGGGAAAGTGTGGATGGGAGAGAGGGAGAG
>VWPU01000315.1:0-82183 GCA_013398955.1 Callaeas wilsoni | reverse complement strand
TAAAAATTACACCCTATGAACTAGTGGTTCACGAGAAAAGCAGTTGTGGGAACACAGCTTTGCTCGTGGGAGGGTCTCACGTTGCAGCAGGTTTTTTGGGTGGGACTGTTCTCGTGAAAATTAGAACCATGCTGGAAAAGTTCACAAAGAACCGTCTCCTTGTGGGAAGGACCCCATGGCATAGCAAAGGAGATTCCTCTCCCTAAATGAACTGAAGAAGTGACAAACTGACCAAAAACCCCATGTTTTGTCTCTCTGTACTGTCGGTGGGAAGGAAAGTAGGACTGGATGGGGGCAGGGGGAAGGTGTTCTAAAGGTTTATATTCGTTCTCATTATCTTCTTTTTAAAAAAATTCTGTTAATAATTTTTTCTTTATACTTCCTTAAAGTCTTGAGCTTGTTTTGCCCTTAAAGTATTTTCTCCTAATCCTTATCTCACTCCATGAACTTTTAAAAAATTGTTCTTTCCCCTCCTTTGCTCAACTATAGCACAGGAAAATGAATGAATGATTTTTCGTGAGTGCACTGGCCTTTGGCCACCGTCCAACCCACCACACTGGGACAGTGTATAGCTTATCCCTTGATGCTGTCCCTGCCTTCCCCTCATTTTCACTTGCTTTGCTCTCATCTCACAAAGATGGAAAATAGCCACTACCAGTTATATGGAGCTGCTTTTCTTCTCTCTGCTGGTCAAAATGTGTTTGGTGCAGTTCCTCTCCAAGAAGTTCTTGGAAAGTGGTGCCATTTTCCTTTACAATGGAAGGAGGACTCAGTCCCATGACAAAACAACAGCATTCAATTAAAAACAAATTATTGTGCTATAACAGAAATAATTTGTAATAATAATTTTTAAAAAATTATACCATTATAAGAGGGTGATTTTTTTCTCCTAGAAAACAACAGAAATCCACAGACTCCACAGCTATAGCACTACAGGGCTTAGGCAGAATCAGACACCTGAGAATACAGCCCTGCCAGCCTCTATGCAGGGGGAATAAAAAATGCCAATTATGAAGCTTAATGTAATTGTTAAAATGCATCAGCAAAAGAGGGATTATTGGGAAAGACGACTTGCAGAGCTTAGAAGAGAGAATGTATATTCAGCTACTTTCTAAACCCTGCAAAATGCAAGAAAATAAGCTGGTGCAGAAGATGATGTGACCAAATTCCAGTTCCAGTGTCTCAGGGCTCTCTTCTCTCTCCATTCCACACTACGCTTTTCTAGCAAGGTTACTCTCTTATTCATTTTATACATGAAACTTCCAGAATCAAAGTTTGCTCTGCAGCAAGGAGAGAATACAGAAAACTCAAGGAGTATCTTGCAGATGTCAAAGATAAGAACATCTGCCTTGGTCAGCAAAATCAAGGGGATTAAGTATTGAAAAGGATAATTCAGTCAATAATAATTATAAAACCATTGTGTCGTAACAAAGAAGAGTTCAATGAGCCAAACACTGAACTAAAGTTCTCATGTTGGCTAGTGATAAAAATCTGCTCTGTCATATTAAAGACTCATTTGTCCCTAGCAAAACTGAAAACAAAAACAGGATTCAGTCACACGGACAGAAGGGACACACTAGCACAATATGCAACCCTCTGGTTACCTCATCTAGTCTCTAAGTAATATCCAACAGGGTTATAAACCTCATTGCAACCACTTCTCTCTACTTAAAGCAACCTGGAACTGTGTTCTAAGCTGAGGAATAGCATCAACTATGCTGCTAAAATCCCTCTTTACAGAGATTTCTCCCATTTCTAGCACTGCATTGACCCCCATTACAGAAGCATATATAGCATTTATCTGTACCTATCACACTGCACTTTGCAGTGGTACAAAATTACTACTCAACTTCACTGTGACCCAACATCTTCAGCTTTGTAGGTTGCTTGTGAGTGTTGGTGTGTTGCGTCCAACATCATGCACTTCCCTCTTCTATGTGAGTCCAAGGACGAATTCCTGGTCTAGGATATACAGTTGCACTCAGGAGATGTCAATCTGTCTTCTCCAGTGTCCATGTGGATCATGCAGTGTTCGTGTGCCTGGGAAGAAGAGACCCCTTCATATGTTCTGCCCTCTCTGCTCTGCAGGACATCTACTGGAAACTATGGGATGAACTTCCAATCCCCTGAGAGCCTCCCTGCTGAGTTTCTGGGGATTAGGTCCTGCTCAGTCTCTGATCTATTGAACCTGCATATGTCAGAACTTAAACCCCTGAGTTTTCAACAGCAAATCTAACATTACTCCCTTTAGCACAGCACTTCTGGAAACCCATCCTGTCATCAATTAGCTCTCAGTCCTCCCATCGATTTAATTAGCACACGCTTGGTGGAACAACAGAAAAAACTCCCTGAATGTTGAAATAAGTCTGCAAAAAAGGCCAGGACAGTGTTATTAAGCTTTGTATCCAGGCATCTCTTTTTTAATCCATCACAGGGCTTAGAAATGCCTGCATCAGTGGCACATCTCCTCTGTCCTCATAGTGTTGGAAATATTAATAATCCCAAGCACTGTAGCATGGGGTAATGACTATATCTGAACTTTAATGATGTGTTGTGCAGCACTGAGACATTAATAAGCCTGTCTTTCATATGAAACAAGTTGGAATTCTTTAGAACGGATAACAGGCAGACACTATAGAGAGCTGAAATAAATACATAAAAATATACAAATAAATCTTTGAGTATTTTTCACCCCTATTCAAAGAAAAAAAGATTTAAAAAAATTTTAACACAACAGCTGAATTCATAATTTCCTGATGATAAACAGTGTTGTAACACACCCTGACCACAGCATCTTTATAGATATAATTTCCTTTTCTGTGCCATGCTAAGCCTGCAGCCAGCTGTATGTTTAAGCAGGTTCCTCGTTAACCAGTCTATCAATCACCAAAAGCACATGCTTAATTTTAAGCCATTTAAGTAAGAAGCCATCAGTGCCTGTAAGTTTAATTACATGCTTAGAAATCATTCTGCATCTAAAGCTAGCAAATAAGGCTATGCAATTAAAACTACTCAAGTTCTCACTACATACTATTGTATTTTCGTTTCCTGCTGAAAACATGTTCATAGAAAAGAGGAGCTTGGTAAAATATCACCAGAAGAGCTTACAAATTTCTTGATTTTGCTAAAACATCCACCACCACGCTATGCAGTAAAAGTTAAGTTAAAACTACTTAAGTTAAATTATCCCTTTTATTTAAAACAAAGTGATTTTAACTCAGTGTGAAAGATGTGTTCAATTTAAGGACACTCTAAATCAGTCATTAACACTTCATCCTATCAGGACTGCTTACACAGTGTTTCAGATCCTATTAAAAAGAAAAAATAACCTGAAATACCACCACCATGTCTTATTTTTTCCTGCCATGACTGCAATTAATTTGAATTTGGTGGATCTGCTGCAATGAGATGGTTTCTGCTACAGTGGAGATCTCCAGACCTCAGATAGCAATGGCAAGTCAATTTTGGAGATGACTGCATTCTTGGGGTGTAATTTGGGAATATATGACTCATTTCTACACTCACTGGGAGGTGGAAGAGAATTCACATCCCTCATTACATTACACTGTGCCCACTTCCATGCTAAGTGATCTGACAAGGGACAAAATCTGTCCTCTCCAAATGAAGAACAGGGCCTTTCTTTTACTCATTTCCCCATCATTCGCAATTTGAGAGAGAGAAGAGAGAGAGACTGAGTTTTGAAGGTAAATTGAGTAGTTTATAAGACTTTGATAAAGACAGGACCTTGCCCAAAGATGCTTTTTATTCATATAATGTTCAAGAGTCAATTTTACCCTCTTACTCAGGACTGGTTATAGATTAAGTTGCATCAGTTTTATATACCTTGGGAACATATTTTTCTTAAAATATATGGCTCTTCAATATAGTTTCATTTTTCATAGTGTTTAATCTCTTTTCCTTAGCATGACCATATTTTTTTTCCCTTAGAATTGACAAGTTATATTATATTGCTTCAGTACTTGTTCTACATTTGGGGCTCAAATACATCCTGCAGAACCACTGGGAAAGAAGAGCAAATGTGCTCCATCTTAATTCCTAGATTTCAGATTAAACATTTTATTCCACATACTCTAATAAAATGTATGCATTTATTCATCAAATCTGGAATTTATATTGTAAAAATGATGTCTACATTTAAAAACTGCTGTCAGTACAAAGCTCTGAAACATTACAATTTATGATTATTTTTCCATGTCAATAATCCTATCTCTCTCACTTATTAAAAAACAGCAAGAAAGAACATTTCCTGACTTCTCAAAGGAATAATTATTTTAGTGATGTCATCGGCAGTTGGCATGGAACAGACACAAAAATTGAATTTCCTTGTTGTCTCCTGGACACTCCCATAGTAAATAATTCCTGCCCCGACACTTGGATGCAGAAAGGGAGCCAGTCCTCGCTGGCTGCTCTGCTAACACTGCTTAACCACCGAGTATTTCAATACAAAAGAACCATTTGTCAGAGCTCCAACTATACAATTTGTTTTAATCTAATCAGCTTTTAATAAATTATTGTACAAAACTTTCTTATTTGTAGTAAGCAAGATATGTAGAAGTGATTATGTTCTCATTTTGCTTCTCTAATCAATCATAAGCTGATGACTTAGGCAAATAATCTAGTTCATAAAACAGTGTGTGGTCAGTTTGTGAGGAGAACATCCATCAAAGTCAGGGATGGGTGATTTTTATAATTTGCCCTTGTTGGTGCACTTCCTCTTGCATTAAACTTTAAAGAAGTTAATGGCAAGATGGATTTTATTCTGCATGTCTCTTTTGCTCCTGTAGTCAGACATCACTGATGATGCAGTCAGATGAGAAGCCGAAGAAATCCAAGAGCCTCCCAACAACATCCATTGGATTTGGATCTTAAACATCTGCATGGAGACCTTGCTGTGGCCAACCCTGCCTCCCAGTGCTCCCAGTTGCTCCTCCTGCAGCTGCTGGTGGTGGCACAGCTGGGTCAGATGACACCCACACCAGACCTGTACAAGTGCTTTAAAGGGAATGCTTACTTCAATAATGGCTAACAGGGAGAACAGTCACTGTGAGATACAAAAATCCACTAAAATCCATTAACCAAGCCTCTGGGCTGTGCCCATCCATAAGCTTTGACACCTGGTCCCATTTCTTGCCCTTGGGATGCTCTCAAGCACTTCAGGGTTTCCCTTTGTGGTCCCTGGGGTGGTTTCCACTGCTGCTAAAATGCTGTCTCCAGCCAAAGATCTTGTGGATTGGCCTCTCGGGAAGTTCTGGCTCAATTACAGTAAAACAGTGTGTCATTATTCTCCTCATATATGCATAAATATTAATTATTAAAACTCAAAGGTAAATTGAGTTCGTTTTGCTGGGTTCTGCTTTGTTATTCTGCAATAGTATTTATGTCCACTGCCAGCCTCAAATAATGAAAACGTCAGGGGATGTAAGACAGTGTGTGCCTGGCTTACTGAGAGTCTAAAAATATAATACTCTAAATGCAGTGCCCTTGTAAGGGCTAAATATATTTTCTAATTTTCATGATGACTTGCCACTCTAAACATCATTATTTCTGCAGTTTATATTAAATCTGTCCTCTCAATCTTTTGAAACAAGACTTACTACAGTCACAGTGGCAAAAGGCAATCTACTCTTATTTTCCTTTGTGTCCTTCTGTGCACCTGGGCTCCAAATATTGTTCCCAATTCATATTACAAATTTCTCTGCAGCCTGAGCGTGGTTCATCCTCACTTGGTAACACCAAGTAGTTTAGAAGTGGCAGCAATAAAAACGGAGCTACGGAGAGAAGTCGGAGAGGCAGCTGGTGGGACACTGGCTCTTCTGTAAGCTGTGTATGCTTAGAAAAATAGATAGGAAAATGGGATCTATTTGCAATTTGAGAAAATTTGATCTGGAAGTCATTAAGACACGTCAAATCTATACGTTGCCTGTGTCACTTTTGCTGTTGCTACACAGTGTTAGTCTGCTGCAGGAGCTGCACAGGGCCGCACACACAGGTCATTCCCAGCACAAGGAGATGGCAAGAATAAGTTCATCAAAGAGTCTTTCAAGCCCCCAACATTCAGCAGAAGAATAATTAATAATAACCCTCCTCTTTTGCTCTCCTCTGGTCTCAGACCAGTCAAATGTCAGCTGTAATATATTATGAAACTATTTCCCCGCCCTTCTTCTACTTGCTGTACAGTCAATTGTAGGAGTTTAAAATTACCAGTTCAGAACATTTTACTTTGTATTTGCATCAATCATTACCCAACAAGCACAACAAGGAAGAGCACAGCCCTGAGACTCCAGAGTTGTCTGATGACTTAACAGAAGATTTCATGCTCTTGCTGGAAAACAAAACAGGGAAAGGCATTTTCTAAACTGAAACCAAACTGCACATCCTGAAAGTGATGCTTGTAGTCAAATATTTGCATATGCTTATCTCTGCAAATATTAGGGCTTTAGAGTGAAAGTCAAAGAAAACCCTGGTAATGTGGGTCTCATAAAGCTCTATGAGCATAGAAACATCTAAACCAGAATGCTCTAATTAATGAAAGTGATAGAGGTGGGCCAGGAAGAACTAGTCTAGAAAGGACTTTGTTTTATTCCAAGCTGGTAGAGTTCTATGCAAAACCATATATTTATGGTTTGATTTTTTTTTTAGCTTGCTCATGCCAAGCAAGATACAACAGAAAACAATTCCAGACCGCTCTTTATCTAACTGCAAAACTCAAAATAATGACAAATAATTCGATATATTAAAGACATATCACTTTGCAAACATTTAGGCATCCTTTCACCACATGCCAACAAACACAAAGAATTAATCTCTGACACAAAACTTACAGCTTGTATTACGCAAAACTTTGCAGGAAAACGAAGCTTTTTTCAGATTTTATTTAAAATGTACATATCATTGACAAAGCCACATGTTTATATTCAAGAGCTACATTTTCAGTATGTGAGCATCCATAGATCCAGGCTAGCCCCTTTAAATGCAAATAGGTCCAATAAATTTATATAAAGTGATCTTTGCAACTGATTTAGAACCTACTTCAAAGGAAAACTAAGCACAAAACTGAACCTCTAGAAAGAATGCCAGCCACGACTGGTGGATTTTAAAATATTATTATATAACTCCTGACAGCAACCTTTTATTCCCCAGCAGCATTTTGACCAGCCTGCTGTACCCAAAACAAATTGTCAGCATTTGGGTGTCAATTAATTCAGAATGATTGAGCACTTCAGGAGACATTGATGTTGATAGAGAAACTTCGTTGAGCAAGCAGAGAGAAGAACCATCAGGTGACATGGGGATAAATGCCACAGGCTGTCCCTGGCTAACAAGCCCCCTGGCCAGGCACCCAGGGATTCCTCACCTGGATCTTTCCCCAGGAAGAGCAGCAAGAAAACCATCAAGGCTGTGATTGATAGGGCCGAAATAACTGAGCCCATTTCAGCAGAGATCCCAACAGGGTTTGCTGGGCCATTAAATTCCCCTTTATGACTCTTTCTGCTACGTTTGAGCCCTGACTGAGCTTTGTTCCTCACAGGCCAGGGGCTGAGGTAATTTGGATTGCACAGGGATGGGAGGGGGAAGAGCTGTGCCAGCCAAGGGCTGCATGGGCAGAGGGAGGGGAAGATGGTCACGGGCTGGCCAGGGGAGTATATCTCAAAATATGTGCATATCTGTCTGTCAAAAAAATCCGGGTCACTGCCAGGGAAGGTGCTCTCTCTCATTTAAACAGGACGGAAAGAGTCTATGTTTGCCATTCAAACTTAAGGACTAAAGTTTCTTTTCCCTTTCTTTGAATGATTTTTTTTTTTATTGAACCCAAAACCTCTGCTTATTCCAAACTGTAACACTGAAATACCAAGAGTATAATGTGCTTTTTTCCTCAGCTGGTGACTGCTTTTCAACAGGAAAAGGTGCTACTCCTGCATATAAATCTCTTGCAGAGAACTTTGGGATCACCCTTAATGCACACTGCACATTTAAGAGCTTTGCAAAATTGGGACCTGTGGAAATAAAATGTAAAACAGTGTCGTGGGAAGATTTAAACTGCACAGAAAAGGTTTACAGCCTTCTGCAAACTGCTGATTATGGAGAGGGAGCAAGGATGCAGGTGCTAAGATATCACAAGCCAATGAAAACTTTCTGATCTTGACCTTAGATTACAATTTGACATCACAATTTACCTGCGTTTTTATTTCTCTATTCTTGTATGAAAGAAAAATAGATTGAAAGCACATGAAGTCTGACAGGGAAAGTGTTAGCGCTTCTTTCTCAGTCTCTGTGGTAGAACAGGTCTCCCTGGATCTGCACATTTTGTATCAACTCAAGGTTAGTAAACAGGCTTCAGCAACAGCTCCACAATGACTTTAATCCAGGGAGACAGAGGATTTAATTGGAAAAGTTGTTTTTTATTGTGAGACAGTTCAGCACAAAAAGTCCTTCAATACCACAGAGAGCTTGGGGGAAATGGGAAGCAGTGGGACTGGCTACCCCAGGATAGAGGCTGGGGAGCATCACACCTGGTCCTGGGGCTCACCTGTGTTTCATGCCTTAGTTTCCATATGCTCATTTGTTCAAGGAAAAAAACCCAAACAAACAAAAAGCCAGGCAGAATTCAGGCTTTTGTTGAGAAGGACCCAGGAGGGAGTTTTCACTGGAGCTGTAGCACCAGACAAGCCAACCCTGGTAGATGTGACGGCACTAAACCCCTCAGTATGGCTGGTTCTTTGAACTTGCCACTCTTTGAACTGCAGATCCTGCTGCAGGGCCCAGTATAACCCACACGTCCTCTTGTTCTTTGGGTTTATACAGGAGTACTTTGGCTGCCATCCCAAGCCTGGATTATTGAATGTATTTTCATTTACTGTCATATTTAATCAGTCAGTGTATACATAACACATCCATCAAAAGGCTGCAACTTCTAGACAAAAAAACACAAACAAGCAACATGCTAATGGGATCATAAGTTTTCTGCAATTACAAAATGAAAATGAGGGAACATGGAAAATACTGAGCTGTCACTTAAAAGTCTCTGTGTAATTGTCATGTGGTAAGACAAGGACCTATAACACAGGGTCGGGACAAGCCACTGCAAATTTAACATCCTTCTAGAAGAGGAGGTGGAAAGTGAAGAGCTTATCCCTCAGACCATGCTGTGGCTATGATTATGCATAGGAAGAGATCTGCCAATGACAGGGAACAGGCAGCCAGCTCATGACTGGGAACAGCATAGCCACATTCTGAGGATCACCTGCTCAGATGTCCCTTCCTATTATCAGGTTCTGGGGTGGAGAATGTCAGGGCGAAGAGCCCCAGCCCTGACTGGCTGGAGTCTGCTCAGGGAGCCTGTGGCACAAGAAAGACTCACACTAGTCTTCTACAAACACTAAATAGCATTTTGATGTTTTGGAGAAGCAGTATCAGCTCTGCCAAGGGAGGGAAGGCTCAGAGAGGCACGGTGGGGAGCAAGCAGAGAAAACACCTTGAATTATGCCCAGACAGGGTTTCTGTGTTGTGGCAGATGGATGAAGAGCTCTCCACCTGTATTTTCTACTGGGCCATTTCTATTTTTCCTTTGTCTTATTAAGCTTTTTCTCTTGCTGGGCTATATGGGAATAATGCTGCACCTCCTGAGTGGCCTAGGTCTGCATACAAAATACCACATTATCTGGAGCACAAAATACATGCACCTTATTTATTTTTACAGCAATGGACCAAGTCTTTACACTGCTCCATGCAAGACAGACAGGTAGCTCCAGGCTAGAAGGCTGTTCCTGTGTTTTAACAAAACTATGTGAAAGCTCACTAGGCACAATGAAGTGAGGAGCAGCCTAAGTGAGGAGCAGCCTCGTTTTTATCCATCAAACTCTCCTCACAGAAAGAGTATTTTAAGCCAGACCCAGGCAGTTAAAAGGAACTGTCACCAGCAGGATTAAGGATTTTCACAAGTCAGAGACCTGCCCTGCTTAACAAAAAAAAGCCCTTTTCTACTGTCGGAAATCAAGTTTTAAGAATCTGAGGCATTGTTTGCAGCATTTACGGCTCTGTATTTAACAAAGCTGCTAGACGAGCCCAGCTTCCTTTACAGCAATGTGGGAGGTCTGTCAGGTTTTGTTAAGGGCAAGAAAAGTGACATTTGTGCTTACACAGATTCTGTCCCCAGATTCAGAGCTAATGGGATGCAGCTCGTGGACTCTCTGATTCTTGCTCCTTTTGTTCTTTGTCACTGGTATCTGACCCACTTTCTCATTATGGGCATTTCTTCCTTCCCTGTTCTATAAAAGTCCAGTGAAAACAGGGGAGGCCTGCTGCCTAGACACTGGTAATCATCCAAGCTGATGCACTTCCCTTTCAGTCTGTGGAGTTATTCATGCCCTTGGCATACCAAATGCAATTTATTTCATGCAGCTTAAGTGTTTCTGGATGACAAAAGCACACTCTAAGCAGTGTTGTTTTCCTATCTGGTTCTTTCCCTGCAGGAACAGCACACATTGGGCTGTCTAGGGGCTCAGGGCTCATTGCTCAAGTGCTGTCTTTGCTCCTGCTCACATCATGCCCTGTCCCACCTTTTCCAAGCTCTGATTCCCATGGCTGTAGGATGCTGCAGCTCTGCCACTCTCCTTTTCACCCTTTTCTTTTGCATTACACAGGGACATGTGTCTGAGTGGCTCACCTGCAGGGCACAAGGAAATCTCAGCCTGCACTAGGAGTTGACTCAGTGCCAGAGACAGCCTGGGCTGATAAATGGAATCATAGCCATGCAAGGAGCACTCCCGCCCCAGGGGGACCTCAGCATCTCTACACCGCTAATTCTTTTTAAACCAACACTTCAGGAAGTTAGTGTAGGGAATAACTTGGCCACACCTGCATATTCCCAGACTAGCTGATAAATCCTGTTACACGCTGCCATGAAATATTTACCTGAACTTGGAGAATCCAGTGGCACAACCTGGACAGGCTTGCTGGCTGCAGTCAGGCTCAAATGCTGCCAAGAGAGGTGCAGGAGCTCTGCACTCAATAGGCACACGGCCACCAGAGTTACAGAAAGCACATCCTATCTCTCCCAATATCCATTCAGATGTATATGAAAGATTTATTAACCTAATTTCATTATTATGTTTGTGAAACCTACTGGAAAAACATGTCACTGAAGTCAGAAGTGGATGAAAACAGTACTTGGTCTACTGCTTAAGTATTGCTGGATTCTGGATAAATTTATGTTAATAGCTTGTACACATTTTTGGAATGTGATTCTTATTTTAGGTCAGTTTAATTTATCAAGCAACAAAGGAATTGTTTTCAGGTTTACCACGGTATTTAGCACTGTCAGTTTAAGTTATGGTTGTGCTGCTTGTAACAGAAAATAATTATTCCAATCATGCTCTAAAATAAGTAAAATGCTCTTTTCTATTGTGGTATCAAATGTTTTGTTGGCATAGGATAAGAATCTGGGATGAAGATGTGAATTTGTATTCACATTTTCAATAGGCAATATATTCATAGCCCAGAGAAATGCTCCTGGTTGTTTTCAATTCCCATTATTCCAAATTAGAGTGACATGGCCTAGCTCGCAAAAAAGCACCCTTTGTATTGTCTGACCAATGGGGTGAAATATGCAGAGATGACTGGATTTATGTTCAGTGAAAACAAAACCCACCAAAATCTCAAAGTTTCTTTCAAGGCTTCCAACTGTTGGCACTATCACTCAGGAATTTGCAAACAACATGCAGACCTCCAGAAGAATATTGATAGCCCAGGGAGCACAAGCATTTAAGGAAGGAGTAAGTATGACCTATCAACTCTTTTCAGTCTTTATGCTCTAAAAACTCTTATCAGTTTTTATAGTTTGCATCAAAATAGATATAGTTTTTTTATAGTTTGCAATCATAGTATTTTAGATTTCTCTCCTCTTTTTTTTCCTTTTTGTCCTCTCATTTTCATTTGGTCTGAACAGGATGAGGATCTTGTAATAGCAATGCCTTCAACAGCTCCTGACCATTCACTCAGCCCATTTCCCTGGCTCTCAAATCAGAAAAGTTTATCCTTCTATATGAGTATGCCGGCGCACTGGCCGGGCTGGGATAGCTGCAGCTTGTCCAGACGTGCCCAACGCGAGAGGAGGACACTCTGTGGCCCTGTGCGCCTCGCTGGCAGCTCCCTCGCGTGCGGCGGAAGGCACGGAGCCACGCCTGCCTGGGGCTTAGGGGTGCACAAGCGGAGCCAGAAACAAATGAGCGAGGTGGCTCCTTCGGCCGGTATTCCAAGGGTTTATTGTAGAAAATCCCTCAAAGGGGACCGGAAGCGAAGAGAGAGAAGCAGTAGCCCGAGTGAGGTTAAAAGGCATACAGGGAAGGGGGCGAGGATGACACAGCAGTGACCTATAGGAAGAAGGGAAGGGCGGGACAGGTCTGGTTACCTTCCCTTAGGAGATACAAGGGGTGTCTGTCCACTGTCAGTCGGACAGACGGAGCCTGCATCAGGTCACAGGAATTCAATGGGAGAAGCCATCCTCACCGAGGGGGAGTTAACCTTTGGAGCCAGCCCACCAAACCTCTTTTTCTGGGCTCTGTGGCCCCCTGGGCATTCCTGTGGTTGCTTCAGTCACCACAACATTCTTCCTCTGCTTTGAGACAGAAGGATTCCCTGTAAAGCTCAGACTTCTTTAAGGAAATGAAAAGAGAGAGTCTGAAACTACTTGGCTGCTTCAAACAGCAAATCACTCAGGAAAACTCTGTCTTGGTCAATCCAGTCATCTTAAACAAGGTAACTTGAAAGGAAGGAGGCTGAAGGAGAAGGTCTGAATCTCAGACTTAAATTTTTCCAGTAAAACAGTCTATATTTGGCTCATTGTGTCGAGAGCTCTTTGCTTGAGGCAACACCAGTATTTCTGTTCTTCTGAACTAATTTTATATACATGTCTTCTCATTAATTAGTTTTGCCTTCAAGCTCCATTTAAAAATATAGGGCTAAAGAGAAGCAAAACTAACATCAGTGTGTAATTTATTATAATTTCTACTTTTGGTTTAAATAGGTCTGTATAATTCTGACTGAAGAAAGAACTTTTAAAAAATGGAATTAAGCTTGAAGCCATTTTTTAAATCAAAAGTTCTGTGGTCGAAAAAACAAAAGTAATCTAGTTGCAATTTTAACTCTTTCCTCTAACCACAAATCCATTCTCTGTAATTCAACTGAGCAATAAAGCCAAAGCAACATTTAGTTACTGGGGAAATATGAGACCCTGCTCATAATATTCCTCTCTGTCATTTTTTGGATAACAAAAAGATTTCACACATTTTTTTTACCCTTTCCTTTAACTGAAGAATGACCATCACACTTTCCTTCCAGTTCACATTGTACTGATTTATTTTATTTTCCCCATGCAACAGCAGAAACAGATGATCACATTCCAGAATCCCAGAGCAGCCCCATTTCTCTTTTGGATTCTCTGCACTTGTATTTTACCCACAGCAGGAACCACACCAGAGTACACTGATACTCTGTGTCCTGCTTGCAGCTGGGATGGAATTTATTTTCTTCTCTGTAGCTGAGTTTTGGGTTTAGAATGAGAATAATGTTGATAACACACTGATGTTGTAGTTGTTGATAAGGATCCCCTTCTCTGAGTCAAGGACTTTTCAGTCTCTCAGACTCTGCCAGGGAGCAGGTGCTCAGGAAGCCACGAGGGAGCATGGCTGGGACAACTGACCCAAACTGGCCACAGGGATATTCCACACCCTGGAGCATCCTGTCCAGTACAGGAACTGGGGACAGTTGGCTGGGGAGTACTGGTCACTGCGGGGGGATGGGCTGGGCATCCCTGAGTGATTGTGTGGGACATCATTTGTCCTTCTTGGGTTGTATTCCTATCTTTTCCCTATTATTATTACATTTTAAGGAGGATCAGAATTTTCATAATAATTTTTTGGGAAATCTATCACTAAACTTCTCTCCACGTGCAAAGGTGGTTTGAGGGTTTTTTGCACCAGTTTTCACTCAAACTGATGTGAAGCAAAATCTATACTTTGTACCTAGACCACGGTAAAGTCAGTCCCCAGCTACTGGATTGGGATCTCCTGATGGCAGGAGCAGTACACCTAAGCCATCCAGAAATTATCCTTACCATATAGAGTTTACACACTTTGCACAAGAGGAGAAGGGAGAAGATAATCAAAACCACAAGCAAGATAAGATTCAGCATCCTGATAGGTGCAAGATAAGATCAGCATCTCTGAAGAGAGCACACAAACTTGTAATGAGCTGCAGTGACACTGTTTACATAAACAATGCCATTCTTAAACAGTTGTCTGAAGCAGTTCTGTGATTAGAGATTATTGAGGTTTCCTAATATACCTGACTTTATCTCCCTGGTTAAGAGACTGCAGCAGAGCCTGAGGCTGCTGTTTCACTGCAGGCAGAATAAAAAACCAATATAATCAGGCTGAAAAGGATAAAAAATTACGTGCCTATTATTTTTGTCTTGGTTTCTTTTTATAAATACTAAGTCATGTCAACTTTAAACACTGCTGCTGCCATCACAACAGTCGTGGGATCAGTAGTGAGATGAGAAACCAGGGCTGTGGTCCTTTGTGAATACAAAACCCCAGCAGCCAAGGAGGAGGTGGCTTTGACTGTGCAGGCTTATGTGGCACAAAAGAAAAGAAGCATCTGATTTAGAGACTGCAGAACATGGACTGCACTGGAAGAACAACCACAAGCCATTTGTAAAGCACATGAGGGCTGGCAGACAACCTTGCATTGCCTGGAGACATCCTCTGTGTCCCATTTCACTGGGTAAAATCAAAACAAAGTGGGAATCTGACAAACTGGATCAATAATTACTATTAATGATGACAATATCAATAGCTAGAGTCCCATCGGAGGAAAGGTTTGATCAGCGTGAGTTGTGTTTCCTCCTATCAGCAGAGGGAAGGAGATGAAGATGTCAGTGCTGTACTCAAAGACCATCATTGTCTTGGAATATCTGCCAGGATCAATTCTGTTAAGATGCTCTGTTTCGGTTTATCTATACAAAAATTTACATTACCATGCTGAAAGCACGGGGGTAGATCCACTGCCATGAGGGAAAAAACCATAATCACTGTGACTGAACACATCCTGATTTATCTTGGTACACAAGCAGACTCAGAGCTGAAAAGAACCATACTACTGAGCAAAAGACTTCAAAATATTCTGCTACCTGTGTAAGCTTTGCTGCATCACAGAGGCGGAAATCACAGCTGATGCTCCAGACAAAATCAGAGACTGTTCAACACCTCACAACAAAACTAAACAACTACACAATAATTAGGGCCTGGAAGGGAGCATGTTGTAGTCATTTAAATGGGGGAAGTACATCAGAAGCTGACATGGAAGTAAATGGATGGAACCTGGCTCTTAGAAAATAATCTGCATATATTTAATGACTAAGCTTTGCCTTAGATTCTGAATTTTGTGCCCCACTCAAAAGGACATTTCTAGGAAAGGACATTGTTACCTCACAGGAGAGGGGAAAGTGGAAAAACTTAGTACTCAGCAGTGCTCCTGCAAACATCTGAGTTACCTTCTTCCTGGCCACCCATCTATTCTCCTTTCCCTAATTACCTTGAGTAGGATCAGAAGAAAAGGCAGCCTGGATGTGGGTCAGAAATAAAACCAACAGTCCCATCTCATTATTGATGTTTGGCTTTGGAGACTGAGATGAAAGATACTATACAAGAAGTTATTATTGCTCTTATTTTTCTCTCTCTTCCCCTTTGCTGTTGCCCTATGAAAAGATGACAGCTGAAATACTGACTCTTAATAAGAAAGAGCATATTCAGCTCTTTGGGAGTGCAGAAAAAATTGAGGAACAGAAAATATACAGAGTGGTTAGAGATGGCATGAACCACACAGCATATGATGCAGTGTAAACATCAGAGCCCCAATGCACAGAATTATTATTTCCTTCATTTAAGTGTTAATCAATTCATATTACTGTGAAATCAGCATTTTGGAAAATCTTCAGTTAATGCATTTTTGCAGTGAGCCTACATTAATTTAGAAATTGCATTAAGCTCTGTGGCACTGCACAAGACCATTGTGTCTTTGGAACAAGGAAATTTATACCAGATCTTGTTCTTGATGCTATCCAGGATTTCCAGTAAGGAAGGAAAACAAAAATTTATCTCATTATACATACAAAATCATGAAGATCAGTATTTAAAAGCATTAATGAAATTTTATATGTGAAAACATTAGGGTCTTACATAAAAATCTGCATACCTTGAAATATGGAAAGATTCTGGAAATGACCTTAAAAATGTTGAGACAAAAGGATTTGACCAAGCAAGATGATTATCATATATGCTTATTAGAAAACAGTAAATACTCTGTACACTTCTCTGTGATTATCTTTGGAATCCCAGACTTGGTGAGAGTCAGGAGAGAGGCATCAGTACAACACACAATAGCTACCACCCCCAAAATGATGAGTTGTTTTGGTTTGTGGGGTTTTCCCTTGTGGGTCTCATATATAAGTAATAGACCAACTTATCTATTTCTATTCCTGACAGCACAACATTCCAGGGCAGCTCCAAATGTATTCACCACTCAGAAGAAATATTGCAATAAACCAGGAATAAAATTTCCTTAATACTATTTCCTCAGCGAGGGCTGCAATATTTTGGATATACACTGAAACCATATGGCATCCTCAGCTAATTTAAGATTTAAATCACATGTATAGCTGAATGAAAAAACCTGTTGCACACAAATGTGGATATCTAGATAACTTTTACTTTTGATTTCATCATTTATGCATATTTATGCATGTTTCCAGAAGCCTACAGCAGAGCTTATTATACCATCTTATCTTCAAGTTTAGGCTCACTTCAAGTTTAATTTAAAAATTCCTATAAAGTTTCTAACAACCCATTATCAAGGCTTTTTTTTATTTCCAGTGGATGTATAATATTACAGAGCAATCCAACCAAGCAGGAAGTTCTTACTGACATCAAAGGGAGAGTTTAGACCCTTAGTTCCACACTGTTTCTACATGAAAAGATTTACAAGTCCCATATAAAAGAAGTGACAGTAAATATATTTGGAACTAAAATTTGATCTAAGTCAGCAGACAGATCCCAGTGGGTGTTGCCCCCAGGTACCACAGAGCCATTAGGAAAAAAATAATCTGTGGTTAACAGCTGAGGACTAAACGAGGACAAATAAGTAAATAACTTTTCTGCAGGGTGGGGTGACACAGTACTTCTTTCCTGTGCATGTCTGGTTGAAGGCAGTATTGCTGCACAGGCCGAGCTGAAGTGTTGGTGGATGCCCCATCCCCTGGCAGGTTTGAAAAGAGCTTTCCTGGGCTGGCAGCACCCAGGAGGAACGTTCAGCAACACCAAAACAGAGAGAAAAAAAGCAAAAAAAAGAGCAATTTTCAATTTTTACAAGAAAGATTATTCATGGTACTTGCAATCACAGAAGCTGTTTAAAAAGCAAACCTCCCCCAAATCAGCAGCACTGTGAGCTACAAACTGATCTGCAAGTTTACAGCAGGTTTATCTGAATGACCTTTATGACTTTAGCAGCTGCTGTGCCCCTGGTCCTGCCCTGAGCCCGAGTCACTCCAGCGCTCCTGACTTGGAGCTGGATGCAATGAAGGTGGAGTGTCAGATGAAGAGTCTTCTGAAGTGCACATTATACCCTTGAAAATATAATTGGAAAACTCATGAGCACCCATGACTTTATGCTTAATTGGAGCACTGTAAGTTGAGAATGCTCCGTCAGCAAGAGCAGCACTTCAGAATGACTTGGTTTAGCCCTCCTAGAGCTCAGCTTACTGCTCCAGGGTCTTCTGTCCTGGCTTCACAACAGTTTCTGCTAATGCCAAATGCCAGGACAAAACCTAGAAAAGTACTTTATAGAAGCCTGCAGCAGGACATTGGAAAATTTAGAACACTTTGGGGTCATCAGACAGGGACAGAGGGACACCAGCAGCATGATGGGCAATCCTGGGTCAAAAACTGTGTATCCTGAAGTGTTATGTCAGAAAGTCACACACCAATCTCTCTTCGGGAGATTTTCCTTATGGTACTACTCCCTTCTGTGGGAACCTTCCAAGTCAGAATTGTAAGGGATAGCACTTGTGTAAACAGTGGGTACAACAAACACATCCCCATGAGTGATGCTTTCAATAAACTGATACACTGGGCGTGATTGAAGTCAAATATATTTCCCAAACTTCCCAGGTTGCAGGCTTAGTGCATTTATTATACTATAACAGAAATGGAGTCTGGTGTTCACAAAATGAAGCAGTAGACGTTCCCCTGGTTTAGTCCCTTGTGACAGCTGGTATTAGAGACACTATTGTGCAAAAATTTCTGTATTGTAATGAAAATATATTATTATGCTAAATCACAACTATACAGGTTCAAAAAAAAAAAAATCTCAAGATGCACAATTACTGGTGTAGATAAACCAGTAAAAATCTTATTTTAGTGTGGATATCTTCTGTAATATATTTTATCTACTTGTGGTTCTTACTACCCTGTGTGAATTGCCAAATGTTGATCTAAGACTAAGAATTTATGCAAACCTTACATAGAGAGGTGTGAGAACTCAAGAGGATTGAACTGAATAGCAATTTCAACCTGAACATTTATTTGCTTGCAAGTTTCAGATTCTTGTAGAAAACAGGGCTCATGACATGGCACAGTCAGAGCTCTCCAACACAGACAAACGAGCAAATATTGATATTTACATTTTGAAAACACAATGTGCATGTGCATCTTGACAACAAATAAAGACAGAGAGCTGTGGCAAAAATCAATCTTTCAACAGGAAACTTGTATGAAATATTCAATAGTAGGGAACAGTTCCTTTCTGTGCATATGACCACTTTCTTATCTGAGGAAGCAGAGATCAGCAGTAAGAGAAAGATAATTGAGAGAGGGGTCTACTACTGCTTTAATGGCTATTTATTGGCAGTTATTCCCTGCCAATAAATTCCCTGGAGAGCTCCAGCACAGGGCTAACAGCCATGGGAGAGAATAATGCTGGAGACACTGGGTGTCTCCAGTTCCAGGAGGTGACAAATTGCTGAAGTCAAGTGGAAGCCCTGCTAAGGAGAGAGGCAGAGATGTGGGGTGATAAAATCAAAATATAGTTTCCTTTATTTTTTCAGAGTTTGAGACAAATGTAGGCTTTCCATTAATATTGGAAACAGTGCCATGAAGCCATTTAACTGGAAGGAAGCACATGGGATCACTGCTACGGCTGCTCCAACCTGTGCCTAGGTGTCAATTCTCAGCACAATTCTTGGATGTCTGTGGCAGAACAGCTCTGAGCTTTTGTGTACAGTGACTCCTCACTGAGGTGACAGGTGTCCATACCCCCAACTCCAGACATCTTACACAGATAACAACTTCCTAAACAATTTTTGGACACTTTGATCTTCTTCATTGGAAGAAGTCTGCTGTTAACCAATGCTCCAGATTAATGACTCCAAACAAAAGGCAAGAAGAGTAGGAAGGTTTTCTGTTCCTTGGCTGTTATTGATTGATTTTATGAAACAAAAAACATGTGTAGCAGTACTTAGAGTCATTAATATTTTGAAACTAAAATGTCTTGTTGGGAAATCAATATAACAATACTCAAACATCATGTACAGTAAAGAAACAGCTAAACAATATGATGATTCTTAAGAAAATCAATAGAGTGTTCAAACATGACAGTAAAAGACTAAATAGAAGAACTACTTAGAGGACAAGTTATTCACCTACAAAGTGTTAACTACCATTCATTGCTGCTGTTTCCTACATCATTAACATCAGTGAAACATCCACTCTTTGAAATGACATGTAACACAACAAACAGCACAACAGGGAGATCCCTGTATCAGTCTGGAGAGAAAATGTGACCAGCACTGGATAGAAAAGCCTACATTAATTATTCTGCACGTGGGTGAAAAGAAAGACCATCATGTCTGCAGGAGATAAGGATGAGGAGAAATGGAGAGAGAAAAGCCAAGTGATGTTCTACGTCATAGGACTCATGAAGCATTTTTAACTACAGTTAAATCAGCGTTGACTGTGGGCAAACAAAACCGGTTTTTGAGGAGTTGTCCAAAGAAATTAAATGAATGTTCCACTGGACTGGGAGAGCACAGCTGAGTCTGGCACTGAGGATGTGAGTGGTTGCTCTCCGTTCATTCTGAATGTGGCCAGGCTTGGTTTGGATTCCCAGTGAGCTTCAGTTTATCACCACATTGACATCTGCTGGCTGTAAATGAACTCTCATGGCAGTCTACAGATTTACAGACAGAAAGACTGAGCCTTTCATTTTATATCTTATTTTCTGTAATTTTATTTGAGCATGCCTTTGACATAACTGCAGTATAATTTACAGTTCTACAGGATGTCACCAAAATAACTGTAATAAATGCTTTCCTCATTGAAGATCTGAAAAGACACTTGCTGTAGATTTCTGAGTAGCCCAAAATCTTGTAAGGTCCACCAATATTTCTATTTTGACAGGATCACTAAATAAACAAATAGAAAGTCATGCCAAAGAACACTTTATGGGCTATTACATTGTTTCAGTCATCCTTGTGAGCCATTAGGTTCTTGTACAGTTTTAAACATAAATATTTTGTGATTTGATTTTTCTTTTCTTCTATGCAATTTGATCTAGCAAAGACATTATTGCAAGCATTGGAATTGCACAATTGGGAAATCTGTCTTGCTGAGAGGAGAATCAGACTTAATATATTTTCATTTATTTTAATATATGCCATGTGGAAAAGGCAGAATTTAAACTAAGAGTTTAATATGCAAAGCAGGGAACAAACTTTTAATGTGAAGTTTTCACTCTCTTTTATATTGTAAAACAGATTTGTCCTGGAGCTTGTGACAGTGTAAATACTAAAAATAAGGGTGATTTGGACTCAGGAATGGCTTATTTCTGTTCACCCTGTATTGAAACATCTACTCAGCTTGTGTCACCCAAATAAAAGCTCACACACAAAAATTCTACAGCCTCAATGAGCCAATGTCACAACTTGAAAAGTGAATTTATTTATTGTAGCAAATTCACTTAAAAACTCAGCCAAGTGCCGTGTTTGTATACACACCAAACTTACTCTATTAAATTTTGGGCATTAAGTAGATCAGTCTTGGAAAAAAACCCACACGAGTATTTTAATCTCATCAGTATTTCACAAGTTGAAGTCTCTAAACTGCCGAGACTCCAAACTCTGCCAGGCCCTAAGCAAATAGATCCCTCAAATGTCAAAGCACTGCTTGTGCTACCATGGACAGAGAAGACAAATCTTTTCCTTCTTTGGTTCTAGTTCTTTATTTATTTTCTCTAAAGTAAATTCGTACACTTTGACACTGTTTCCAGTGTTCTATTTCCAGACTGGCCACAGTATTGAGCTTATGAAAAGTCAAGTTTTTCTAGCCAAAGGAAGGCTGCAGCCACACACTGTAGCTCTCTCTCTGTCCTGCCCTCTGTAAAGAGCTTGCAAAGCTGAAAGCTCCTGCATCAATCACATCACAGGGTGAAAAATAGTAAACCTAAGTACAAGGAGAGGTACCACTTGCTTGTCACAAAGTGTTGTAAAGAGCTAGGTCTCTTTCTACAGGTGTAACACTCTGGAAAACAGTGGAGCTATTTCAGCCAGTGATACCTGTGTGACAAAGGGCCACAAAGTCTGAGCTTTAGGGGTACAGGGGATGCCCAGCAAATCCTGCCAGGGGTTGTGATCTGTAATTGCTGCTGAAATCAATGTGAGCTGTGTTTGCTCCTCCAGATGCCTCCACACAAAACTTAAATGCTACGGAAAAAAAAATCCAAGTTCCTTAGGGAAGTTTTCCAGCTCTTTCTGCACTCCATCCATTCTTCCAGATATATTAAAGCTGTATTAGGGAAATGGGAATGATGGGACTCCCACAAGATCAGAAAAAGCGAATGCAAGATGATCCAATTCAGAAGCAGGAAGAAAAACTGCAAAGTCACTCTACTGAGAAATGTCTCCCTTAGGACTGTGCTCCACCTTAAACACCAGTGATTCATAAAGATCAAGTCACTGGGACTTCTTCATGAATGGATCATTAGTAGCTTGTCTCTGCATAAAACTTTCCAGGGTGTGTATGTGTGTGACATTTTAAATCTTCACATCAAAGTGATGCAAGATATATTAATGCAGCTTCACAGCTTTTGGCGGCTACATCTACAACTAAGATGTTTGTACATTATTTTATCAATTATTAATATGGAAAATCAACGGCCCTCTTTGAGAGTGATTTCTGAGCTTTCCTTTTCAAATGGCCTGACTGATATCTTGGCATTTTGTTGCCTCAGGGCTCAAAAAACCTCAACTTTCTCATCATCGACTTCTTAGTGACTATAAATCTCTACCTCTGCGTATTCTAAACCCGAGGTGTACTACTCCACTTTAAGAATATTTTAGGGACAGTTTTTATTCATGTGAATCCTACTTTAGTTTCATCAGCTCTGTTGCTGGATTCCCTGTTTACCTGTTGGGGAATTAGATTACAACTTGGGAACAATGTTTTATTCAGAAGACAATATCTGCAAAATCAGGCTTTATTTCACATGGGTAATGTAGATATTGATGGTCTGATTTCTTGTCTGTGCCGTGTTCTAGAATGTAAAGGAGGGATATAGCAAGTGAATGCGAAGAATTGTACCTTGTCATAACCTCATGCAGGAGCATCATGGGAACCTGTAGACCAGAATGGCTTCAGTATTAATTGGGAACTCCTTGGGATCTTAAGGCAACACAGAGCTCCTCATTTTCTCAGTAAAATCTAGTCTGTACTGAAACTGAACAAAAAAATTTGCTTTATAAGGGTTGTAATTTACATATCACTTGGAAAATACCCTATCTGATTGGCATGTCCTTAGCAAATTAAAGATAAGCATCTTGCCTAGTTGCATTGTGATAGCAACGTAAAGGCAGGACCAGGAACAGAAACCTTTAGATAAGCATAAAGTTATGAGAGAGAATTCTCCTGGAAGCTCTGGGCCTGGAGATAATAATATTAAAAAGCAGTTCTGAGTTACCTGACTCTTTAAAATTTCTAAATATATGAGTTTCAGGTAGAGAGCCAATACTGAAAATTACAGAATACTTTTCATAGGATTATATAGAAACCTCAATTACATGGCAGGGAAAGAGTTTTGTTTGATACTTTCCCTGCACACGTGTCACTACAGCTTTGGGCTCTGTATATCTGAAGGCGTTTTTATCATTCAATGATTACCTTATTTTTATTGCATCTTCATTCATATCGTCTCCCTTAGAATAATTTCCTTCGCACTATGTATTTAATCACCCTCAATTTAACACTTCATTGACCTTTATGCAAAGTCAGAGGCATATTACTCTTGAAAAAGAGAGAGAATTGCCATATTAATTTAGTGTACCTTTCTCAAATACATTTGATCAGCTCTTGAACAAAGTAGAACAGTTATAGCTTAGTGGAGCAATGCTGATTTACATCATATGAGTTGCTGTTCTGTTCTTAGATCACTTGTGTTGGGAATAGATTTTTTTGCAAAGATAACAACTTGGAAAAATTCCTACAAGAGCAGAAAGAAAAATAGTATTTGCTTTCCTTTTCTTCTTTTTAGCTACCTGACTAAATCTGGCAGAAAATCTACAACTTCTGGTTGCAACTGGCAAACATTTCCACCTCTTACTTTTGAGGTCGTGCACCCAGTGTTACAGAAAAGCAGAACACAACACAAATATTTTTTGACTCTACACCAACCTTTATTGTATGAACTCATTAGTATACATAAAACATCATGATATCTCTATCTTGGGAGAAGATATTCATCTTTCTGGTGAAAGATGCCTTATATCCAAGGTCACTATATTTTTCTAGATGTTGGAAGACATTGCAGGAGAGACACCCTTCAATTCATTAACATTTCTGGAGAGACAAAAGAGGGATCATCTCTTCAGAGCTCTACTTGGGAACGAGTTCTGTGACTTCAACTCACAGGAGTACAAGGCTCTAAAATCCCTGCTGCAAATTAAAAATTGGATCAGGCAGATCTCTGGGGTGTTTCAGAGGATATTTTTCTTGTGTTCTCTGGAAGCAGCACATCAGAGCCAAATGCCCATCCTGATAGGGCAATGATTTAACATGACTTAACCTTCACCTTTAAGCGTCTGAATGAAATACACAGCCATTTAATTGGCATAATAGCAAGTTATATATTTGTTATTGATTAACACACTAACTAAAGGTCAACTAGTATTTTAAGCACTTTGCAAATACAGTGTGTATTCTAATTATCCTGAAGGACTTGTAATTATTTTGTTAAATGTCAATTAAATGCAAAAATATTTCTTCCCAGCCTGAACCTGTATGTTACAAACTGTACAACTTTGTGTTTTATTGTTCCTGTAATTTTCAGACAATTACTTGGCAAATAGATTGACCTCTCATTTAAAACTGCAATACACCATGTTCAATTATGGGTTGGCTTAAAACCAATAAAAGACAGTCTGTCAATCACGTGCTTCACATGTGAGACTGCGTGGGAGAGAAGGGACATTTCCACAGTGCAGGAAGGATTTTGGTAGTGGTTCAAACAAAGTAATTTAAAGACAAAGCTATTTAGCCTCACCAGTAGCTCTCTGTGAACTTATTGCAAGTTCTTGAGTGTTCCTTCCCTTTTGGGAGCTCTATACTGAGAGAAACCTTCTGAAGTAGGAGGTTTTTCCAGGGACAATTGCCATCAAAATATCAGCTTAGAGAAATCTAGACCATAGTCACTGAGAGTTTGGGGCCTGCCAAACAAAAACTGCTCTAAACTTCTATTAAGTTTACATGAGCGCAAGCTCTGGATTTTTTTCAAATCCCCCAGTGCTGTTCATTGCACTTTTTTGAACACAATGATTTCATGATGACAGCTTGCATGGGACAGAAGTAGTTTTTTACCATTTACCACAATAAGATTTTCATTTTTAAATGTGATATGGATGAATTCAGTGTTCACATTCACTCTTCCTAACACAGGGCTGGATTTCAGGAGGATGAAGTGCACCAACCCAGTTTGAAAAGCCTGTTTTCCTCTAGGGCAAGTGAAAATAAGTCAATAGATCTGAAAGTAACATTTACTACCTTCATCTGACTGGTCAAGCTGGGTAGCCAAGCAGAATCAGTGCTGCTTTCTGCTCTACATTCTGCGCACCTTCAAGGCATTAATACAACCTAAACTACAGATATTTGGAGAATAGTAAAAGTCTAAACCTTGCAGGAAAAGGCACTGCTGAAACAATGATGCTCTTTATTGATTACCTGCTAATTGTCAGCTCCTTGAGACCTGACGGTAAAGGTCAAGCACAAATTCCTTCCAAACAGGATTAGCAATAAAAACAGTAATAAAACTGGGGCAGTTTGCAGTGTGTTGTTTCATTATAACTCCCTTGGGATCAGAAATATCAATGGCAAAAGGGAAGTGAAGGCATGCTAATGAGGGATTCAGGTTTGTTTGATGTGCCAAGGGGATATTCTGTTAGAACATTCTGGTTCTGTGCTTGGCTTCTCTCCTAGGGCTGTACAGGTCACTGTCACTTGACAGTTGTCACTCTCACAGTGGAAATAACTGTCCTTCTGCTCTAAATTGCCACTGGGCTTTGCTTAAACTCTGCAATTTTATTCATCTTGGATAAGATGATAAAACTCAACCTTGTCTTCTTACCTGGGGGTGGCAGGCTGCTTTTCAGAAGGACCTTGAGTGCTGTTTTGATTTTATTTTAAATATTTTTATTTTATATGTGCCTAAACACTTTTTATATCCGGCTCTGTCCCATATAATGTTATAAATGCTAAAAAAAAAAAAAAAATTCCCAACACTTAATATTTTTTAAGTCTTTGAAGATTAGGAAGTCTTTAGAAATTCTCTGATCTCCTCATTGACTCCTCTGTTCTTTGACACAGCAAGATCAAGCATTTATTTCTTCTCACTTTCACAATTTCCCCTCCTGGCTGTATGTCTGCTCCCGTTTCTGTCTGCACCGCACACCCTCCTCCTGCTCTATCTCATCCCCCCCAGCCCTTTGAATCTCCAGTGCTTTTCGGAGGGGTCTTTCAGGGATGGCTTTTTGAAGTCAGTCTTGGAGATCAATTTTTGGAGGTACTTAGCATTTCTTTGCATACTTTCTTCTGGGACTGAACTAGCAAAAGGTTCTGGGAACCTCTCACAGGTAGGTCCCCAGAGAGTCTCTCAGCAGGCACTGGTTAAATGGGGTACAGCTCCAAAAAGGCTGTTTCATCCTAAACTTATCAAGCTGTTGCCAAACCGAGAATTCAGAACTCCCTAAGTCAAGCTTCTGTCCAAAGGATGTGTATTTGTGTATATATACAGCAACTGTAATGCTGAAATGCATTCATTTGGTTTCCGAGCAGTACCATGAATTTATGATCATGATATGACAATATTCCACATTAAGGCTTTTATGGTTATAAACACAGACATACTTAAATGAACAAAAGATAATTAGAAAAATAGATCGTCAAGACTTTCATGTAATTACTTGACCTAGAGGTCAAAATCTGGCAACATTACTCATATTTTCTTTACTTCTCTTTTCCACCTCATTCCCTCCTTCTCTCACCAAATACATCAGCTCCTATGGGCACTGGCCTTTGTGGACATGTTGTTTCTACTGCCTTCAAGAAGATGAAGATCCAGCTCGTTGGTATCTTCACAGTGAAATAGTTGAACTGTGCAGTAAATTAGAACTGGAAGTTAGTGCTACAGTTAGACTCAGTTTGGAATAGCTCCTCTCCTCCTCTGTACCCTGAAATAATTCTGCAAAACAAAATATGCCCTCAGACCCCCGAACCTCTCCTCTCATACCCCTAAATCAAAGCGCTTCACACTTACTCCCTCTCTGTCATAAACAACACCCCCAACTTTGTTCATACTGGATAGAATAATAGATGTGTTCTATTCCCCAGGTACGTCTGAAATCCTGTTTTCATGGAAATGTGGATATTCAAAAGTGCACTCCCTTCTGCCAAAAAAATAACAAACCCCCATAAACTTATTCATAAACACACAGAGAAGTGATAGCTGGAAAAACCATTCTGGATATTTCCAATAGATGTTGACATGAATTGTGTTCCTTTTTAAAATGTATCAGTTTGTGCAACAGAGCAGTTCCTGGCACCACCAGCCTGCATCTAATAACGTGATAGAGCTGATTGAGGTGCTGGAAAGAATTGCTATTCCATTTTAGCAGGCAGGGTTAAACTGATGTGCATGTGATTTTCCACACCAGGCTTATATCCAAGTTATCCAACTGTTGCAGAAAGTTAAATTAACGCCTGCTGCAATGGCTGATGGATCCATGTCATGCCTACATACATGCTCTTCATTCCCTCTAAATGTTAATAGCAAATCCTTTTACTTTTTTATTTCCACTGCGGCAAGTCTCAATCCTAATATTATTCCAGCTCAAATCTATGACTAGGGGATTACTTTTTACTACTGATGAACTGTTAACAAAGACTGATGCTTGATGCTGCTCATCCATTCGAAAGTGCTCCTGTGCTATGATTGGGTTCTGACCAAAATTAAGACTGAAAGAGTAATCTCCCATCCTTCCAAGCACTATGTTGCCTAGTCACGGTCAATAAAACCAGCAAACCAGCAAAAATCATGTATTTTCTGCCCTTGCTCTCGGATTCCTGAGACTTCAGCCCAGGAGCAGGACCATAACAATTACAGTAATTACCATTGTATTGCACGTGGCAATCGACGCCTCACGTGGCATCCAAACTGAAATGTGAATCCACACTGGGAATTGCAGTGCAAGTGAAAAAAAGGCATGGAAATAGGATGAAAAAGCCTTCACTTCCAAGGTCTGGCATAAGCTGAAATACACTTTGCCTGATCTCAAGGGGTTAAACACTGTCAAGGCACTGGAGTGAGAAAAGCAATGGAAGTCTCAAAACAAGTGACTTGTTTTTCTGCCGTTTCTGCTTCTATGTTCCAAAATTTTCAGAAAGTCTTGGAATTAACTCAGAAAGCGTGCTGGTAAACATGTACATGTGAGTTATGTTGCTCAATCTGCCCACGAGCTGCTTTTTTTAGGTGTTCTGTTATATGTCTGCAAATGTTTGCAATTTGTACTGAGGCTAATTGACCTTGCACTGCACTTATTGAACACTGTGAATCATGTCAGTTTTGTTTACTTTGAATTATATATATATATATATATATATATATATAAAGAATTTGAGGCTGGATACTGAATCACATATTAGATATTATTTTATTTTTAAAAGCTCCCTTGTTTCTCCTAACCTCTCCTTATTCTTCCCAAAGAAGAAAATGAAAACAAACTCCAGCCATCCAATCCCTTAGACCATCATTCAGTGGTGTTACCTTACCTGTCAAAACTATTCCTTCAAAGTGTTCATTCCTACCCCAGTAAGAAGAAATAAGCTACAGATACACTCTAAGCCTTGGAGATTTGATTCATTCTGGCTGAAGCTGCAAAGGAAAGACGTGGTGGTGGTTGTGACACTAGCAGGTATTCACTGAGACAGTCTCGAGCAGCACGTCACCCTTCTGCTGTCACCTTCAACAGCTGCTACCTGGCTGTGCACCACTGAAACCTCCAGCAGTTCTGTCCTTCACTAGAGCCAAAATTCAGCCATATAATAACTTGTGAGAGTTTGATGTAGAGGGAAGTCTCAGACATGGCAAATGAAATTATTTTTCTGTGGTTAAATGCAAGTCCACTCTTGGTGCCTGCATGGACAGTGATCTCTCCTGAACTTGGGATTTGTTTAAAGCTCCCATAGTAAGTAATGGGCTTTCCACTGGCATTGATGGGTCACAGGCAGCATTCCCAATGCTACTGTCAAACAGAGTTAGCTAATATTTAATTATTACAGAGATAACAACAGAAAAGTAGGGACACTCTTTACCTGAAGGAGCATTTTCCAGTACCAATTTCTAAAGTATAAACCCTAACTAATAAAGATTTTATAACTGCCACATCAAAAACTCTCATTATGGAAATTTTAATGTCATAATTCTGCCAGGTCAAATTGGAAAACATACATGGAATTGAAAAATGCAACCAAAAAGTTTTGAAAATCTCAACCACATCAAATTTCCTCAACACTGAAGGATTCACAGTGGAAAAGAGGAATACACTTAATTGACTCCAGCCTCCTGTCCAAGGTCAAGGAAGAGGAGAAAATAACATAAACAGAAAACTTGGAGTAAAATAGTCTGAAACTTTCTGATTATATTGCAGGCTTACCCTCAGGATGAAATGGATTTCCACAACTAATGCAGGCCTCCTGGAAGAGTTGCTGTTCCTTTTACTTCTCAAATATGGGCTGTAAGCCCCGCAGCCCAATTCTATTGCACCAATGTCTGCAAACTACCAACTTGTTCATTGTTTACTTCATTGTTTACTTGTTCAACTTGTTATTATTTACCACCTGTCAAAAGGTCACTGCAGACTCACCTATTCCATGATTTAACTTCATTCTACTTCCCTCATGAAAGTTGTTCTTAATAATAAAAAGGTAGAGCTTGATATCGTCCCTAAGACCATCTCCATATCTACCAGAGAGTCGAAACCTTTCTTGTTTAAAACAAAGCCATCCAACCAGAATAAATAGATTTGGGTTTTTTTAGAAGGATCATACCTTCTACAAGGAGCACTGAGAAAGAGCCAGGAAGATGATGGCTGAATTGTTCAACTCACATCATTTAAATTATTGCCCCACACTGTTCTGACAGAATATTTATTAAGCAGATGGGACCTACAGTTTAAGCTTTTAATTGCTGGAAGTCATCAGGTTGATTGTAATTTAATTTAAATTTTTTCCATGCTTTTTTAATTGGTTGCTTTTTTTAAAAATTAAATATTCCATTATAAGCTATTTGCAGCTAAACATTTTTAAAATTGCTTTCATTTTAAATGTTGCAGTTGCTGGCCTCTATTTATTAATCTGTTTTTCCTTGATGCACATCTGTTTTAATGCCCTTAATGAGAAGCAGTATCAAATACCATCATTAATTTTCTCCTTATTCAAATTTATTGGCTCCAGCTATTTTGTTGCAGTCAAGTGTATGGTCAGCAAGTGTTATCTTCATCACAAACAACCAAGCACAGTAGACTCAAGACTTTGATAATACAGTTTGTTTGGAAAGCAGGAAATTAAAATTACAAGCACAAGGTATGAATGAAGCAAAGAAATTTTTCTGTTTTGAGAGAAAGCAGTTTTCCTTTCAATTAATTTACCTTATATTTCAGGCTTCAGACTTTTTGTGGCACTTTCCAGGAAACTCTAATTTAACATCAGTGTTCAAGGACAAATCTAATATTTAAATTAAAGATCTCCCTGAAGTGGGACCCTAAGTTCACAGTCTTGGGAAAATTTGGTTCAGAACCCAAATCATGGGCTGTGTGGGATTTAACTCGATTCACTGCACTGCTGTTTCATAATAAAATTATCTGGAGGGATTGCATTCAAAATGCAAAACAAATAAAATAAATAGAAATCCAAACCCAAAGCAGTGGGAATGAATCAGCAACTTAAACCCCATCAGCAATGGTTCATCTCCTTCCCTTCTTCCTGCTGCACAATTTGTGGGATTTGAACTATTGGCTTAGGCAGTTGTTCTGGGGCATTTCATGTGACTTTCTGAATTTCCCAGCCCAGCTGCAGACCTATGAGCTATGTTTGCCTCATGTCCAAGTGCCTGCCTCGTTGATGACTCCAGCCTTGGAACAGAATCGGAAAGATCTCCACCTGAGTAAGTGAGGGGACTTCTGTAAATTTTTCACACGAGCTGGTGGAGGAGTATTCCATCAAATCTTGGCTCACATTTATTTCTATTGGCCTGCAATGCATTTTTTTTTCAAAGGAAAGAATGAACAGGTACTTGTGTAATTCTTAATGACTGATGAATCTACTGTTGCATGGGAAAATCACAATGTCACTTTACAAAATAACTGAGCACTTCTGCAGCAATATCTACTTTTTCTTTGAATTGTCTTGTTAAATTGTATTGTTATTTTCTGAGTTCTCTCTTTTTCTTTTTTTTTTTTTTTTGGATGGGAAGGGGAATGAAATAACATTTTCTGGATCCAAATACATGTTGTATTTTGTTAGTAAGAGATGCAGAAATTCAAACCCAAAGACCATGGGCACTCCATGCCATATGCAAGCAACACAAATTTTTTTTTTTGCTATCTAATAACTTTAAGTTTTCATGATGCTTGTGCAAGATAAAAAGGTTAAGACTTTTTGATACTAAATGCTTTATTGCAATCTGAAATCTTGTACGCATGACTGATTTATTTAATGTGCAAATCTAGAGCATGTGGAAATACAGA
This sequence comes from Callaeas wilsoni, assembly GCA_013398955.1. Classification (NCBI taxonomy): domain Eukaryota; kingdom Metazoa; phylum Chordata; class Aves; order Passeriformes; family Callaeidae; genus Callaeas; species Callaeas wilsoni. Next base: position 50,772 of record VWPU01000315.1, on the reverse strand, counting down.
GAAAATATATTTAGGGTTGTATTCTGTCAAGCACTGAGTACTGCTCTCAGTCTAGATAAAGCCTTATCTCTATGCATGTGAGTACTCGAACTGATTTTAATGGGACTTTTAACACGCTTTTAAATGCCTTGACAAATAAGGATCTCAATCTTCCCTACCTTGCAAACCCAAGCTAAATAGCAGGTTTATTAATACTTAATACCTGCCTCCCAGACACACATCACAATGACAAGTGTGGATTACAGCAAAGCTATTAAGAAACCAGCCTAAATCTCCAGGCTCCGGGCAGGAGATAAAGGCAGCATGGCAATGGGTGATATTCCCTGTCAAATGGGAGTATCCAGAAGGCAGTAACTGCTGTCTCCAGCCATTACCACTCATGAGGAATGAAGCCACCACTCACACAGTGCCATTACCTTGGCAAGGCAGGTAAAGTGCTTTAGTTACCACCTGTCTTAGCCAAACAGCCAGGAAGTTTTTTTTCTGGACGATAAAAAATGTGGTGCAAGTGGGGCTTTAAGAACTTTGAACCTCTGAAAAGGAAAATTCACACCTCACGCTGAGATCTCATTCAAAAAGCAGTTTAAACTTATCACTCAAAACACTGCTAGGGTAAAAGAGAGAGTTTTTACCCAGTTCTGAGACCATCTGAGATTTTAAAACAAAAAAGAGAATTTACTTTTTGCAAGGCCTCAACACTTTTATATGGTCAGTTAGAGTGTTCTGCTTTGACAGAGCCAGGCTGGATGGGGCTCTGAGCAACCTGGTCTAGTGGAAGATGTCCCTGTCCATGGCAGGGGGTTCCAACTGGATGGTTTTAAGGTCCCTTCCAACGCAACCCTTTCTGTGATTTTATTCTAGGATTCTAGGTATTGAAGTATTACATTGCAATGCTAAATTTTGTGGTTTTTCTGTTATGGAATATTAATGCATTTCTCCACTCTCAATGAGTGTGCAAACACATGGTATTTGGCTAAAGATTGACAAAAATTTCAGACTTTTTTAGTTTGTGAACTCAGTTAAATGACACTTTGTCTTACAGCTCTGTGCAATGTTTGAAGTAAGATCCCATTACAACTCAATTCCCATTGCAAACGTTTGGAGAAGGCTCCTCATCCCTCAGACCCTGCTGCGCATTTGTTACGATGCCACCAAGGTGAGGATGTGAGCTTGGCTGGACCTTAGTAGAAACAGACTTATGATTGTCACTCATACACACTTGATCCTCTTAATAAAGTGAAACCAGGTGAAGGTTCCAGGTCTCAATCAGACAGAGACATTTGACTGGGTCTTTCCAAAATAATTACAGGGTCTGCCTGTTGAAATTTTCTTCCAGATCAGCAGCCTAGTGAACTAAACTAAATTATTAAAGTTGTGACTGTCAATGGCAGCAGTGTTTTAACAATCACCACTGGGATACAAAAAAAGCTTTCCTAGAGAAGAGAATACCATGGATGACAGGACATGGAAGTGAGACCACAGAAACAGCTATGGAACAGAAAATACAACAAGACTCAAAATGAAAACTGCCTGCAGATTCAAAACACTTTCTGTGTCCTGCCAGAGATGTAACAAGTGCTCACAAGGGGTCAAACTCTGCAACAGAACTCTGAGGGGGGGTATGAAGTCTCCAATCTTGGAAATATGCACAACCCAGCATGATCCTGAGCATCCTACCACAGCTGACCCTGCTCCAAGCAAGGAGTCTTTGGTTCCAGAGCTCCCTTCCAACCCCACTAATCCTATGGAGAGATACTTTAGTAAGCTTCTGAAACCTATGAGTTATGAATTATGTCAGGGAATGGGATAATATATTCTTCAATTCAGGTGAGACCTTTAATTCACACTAGTCTCAAGGTGCCTTATAAACAATAGAAAATATGAAACATTTCATGAGCTTTTGAAATGCAGCCAATTCTGGGGTGAAATGTAGAACAGTTTAGTAGTTACCAACAAACACAAAAACCAACAGAAGCCAAGGAATGCAATATGCAACTGAAACTACTGGGGGAATTAGGTAGGAAGAATTTAATTATCCATGCTGGATTTTAGCCAGAGCTAAAAGTAATCAGAAAGTCAGCGAAAGACCAGAACAAATTGATCTCATTACTCTTGCATTACTTGGATCTACTTCTAAATAGAAAACTCTTTCCTGAGACTCCTGGACTGACACTGTTCACATGTAGGTGTGTTCAAAAAGATCGTTTCACCACCAGTTAAAACCATAGGAAGCTGATAACAAAGGCAGAGTCCCAGCCTGGGTTAAGATAGACTGAGACTTGATTCTCCTGCTCCTGAGGGCAGCAGAATTTTGGCTTCACTGAAGCTGCCTCTCCTGGGATTTGGAAGTGAAATGAGTTGCACCAGGTAAGACAATTAATAAATATTATTCACTGCTTTCTATAGAACACCAGAATTTTGCATGCAGTGAACACATATGAACTACCCAAAAGCTGATCCTAAGAAGATAATATCTAATTTCTCTTGGTAAGCACAAAACAAGCGTGAAGTATTGTGAGGAAAGTAAATGGAAAGTATTGTGAGGGAGAAAGCAACCAAATTTAGGCGTAATTATGTTTACTCTCCAAAAGTTAGGAACAGTTTGGAAACGAGCTCAAAAATAAGAAGATAAGTGAATGGTGAGCAGGTTACTGAAAAAGTAAGAGCAAAAAACCCGTGTGAAACAGGGCAGTGCTCAGAAGACTGAATAAGGATTTCCAATGTGAGTGACAACAAAGGGTGGTGGGGAGGAAGAGAACAGCAGCTGCACAGAATCTTTGGAGCTTCTGCTTTGGTTGTCAGCATTGTTCCAGAGTTTCATGTCCTCGAGAAAACACATAAGCAATATCCAAGGAATACTTTTCTTCAAAATAATTTTCCCCCTTTTCACAAAAATAACGTAAAACACATTCATTAGAGAACATCTCAACCCTCCAAGGCCAAACCCACTTTCAGCCAGAGCCGATCTTTTACCCATTATCAGGCTTCCAGCAATGAATAGTGTATTATTTCCGCAGTGAGGCCTTGTACCTGACAAACAGCCAGCATTGTGCTACAGGGGGAGAGAATAAATGGAAAATAGAAAGATTTGGGTAAGGAAAGGTGAGGAAAAACATAAATAGTGGTCTGTTTCTTAAGTAAATACAATAATGTATCAGTCCTGAAGTCGCATTAGGAGGGTAGAAAACTTTTGGTGCTGGATTCTTCTTATATACTACATCTTTCAATCTGTATTAGTATAGAGTTTTTCAATAAACACAAACATAAATCTCTGATGGCAAAAGCCAAGAGGAGCACACACCTCGTCTCCCACAATGAAAGCTTTAACAAAGCGCAGGGTTTCATGGATTCTACACAAAAGTCTTGAGAGTGAGGTTTTGAAGGATGAAAATGCAACTGCACATCTTGTCAGCACCTGCAAAGGACCTACCACTTATTTGTGAAAAATCAAAAAGGGACAAAGAGCAGAATCTGGCCCATCTTCTGGCCTGACACAAGGCACTTACAACTCTGTGTGCACCCTGCACAAAGCCCTGAGAATAACTGCTCAAGTGGAATACAGGCCTGATGTTCCTTAGGTAGCTGGAAGAGCTGCTTTACTACACAGGAGTTTTACTACATTCCATATTTTAAGCAAGAATTACTCACCTTCCTCAAACAGCTCCATGAAAACAGAAATTACTATTTGGATGAACTACGCCAATGAATGATTACCCCTGCTGTGGAAAAGCTGGCCTTTTATTTCCAATTTGAATGTTTTTAGCTCTCATTTTCAGAAACTGGATCACGTTATGCCATTACTGGCTAAATTGAAGAATCTTTGAGAAGAGTAAATATCATTGAGCAGCTCTTCCTTGGAGCCTGGTGGTATGTGCAGATGTGTAAGCACAGATTCCAAATGAGCCAGTTCAGGAAATAACAGCAACAAGGAGCTGGGAAGGAGCTGAATAAGCTCTCCAGGAATTCGGATTGCAGGTGAAAGTCAATCTCTCCTACTCTTAGCCAGAGTGAAGTATATCTAAACACTGTCTCTGACAATCCCATCTCCAAATTTCAGCACAGCCTTACCCGAAGGGAGCTACCCACCTGCACTTCACTGACTCTCAGGTCATTTGAGAACCAAAGCAGTACAGAAAATCAACCTATTCAGAATTAACCAAGAGTGCCACAGCACAACCTGGCCCCAGGTGATAATGTGGTGTTTCACAGATGTACAGATGTCCTGCCTGGGAGGTGGGGAAGCAAAAAGCCCTGGGCAGTATCCTCAGAGAGGAAGCACAGTCTGTTTCGCTGAGTGTAGAACAACGCCTCACTGCATGTGCATAGGCTCTGCCAGCCAGAGAAGTCCCTTTCCTCCTCAGCCCCAGCCCAGCATGGCTCTGACAGATTGGAGCTGGCAGGGCCAGGCTGTGACAAACCTGAGGGAGCTGGGGTTGTTTATTCTGGAGAAAAGGAGGCTCAGGGGAGACCTCATCACTCTTTGCAACTCCCTGACAGGAGGGTGCAGCCAGCTGGGAGTCGGGTTTGCTCCCAGGCAAACAGCGACGGAACAAGAGGATATAGTCTTTAGCTGTGCCAGGGGAGGTTTAGGCTGGACATTATGAAAAAATTCTTCACAGAAAGGGTGATTGGGCATTGGAATGGGCTGCTCAGGGAGGTGTCACCGTCCCTGGAGGTGTTTAAGGACAGACTGGATGTGGCACTCCGCGCCATGGGCTGGGTGACAGGGTGGTGTTGGGTCACAGGTTGGACTGGATGATCTCAAAGGTCTTTTCCAGCCTCATTCATTCTATGATTCTGTGAATGGGACACAAATTCCCACAGCCGTGGCTTCCCATCTGAACTGGTGGGGTCCCTGAATTCCTATGGGCTCACCCACCAGCACAGGAGCTTATCCTGTGCAGTCACAGCAGCATCCATCCTGTTTTTTCCTCTTTATTGCACTGTGCCCATTTACCCCCCTGAGAACATTGATTTGTCTCTGTGCATGTGCATGTTCTTATCCACGTGTGCTCTGCTTGTTGTCCGTCACAGGCAAATCTTTATTTTCTGAGCATCCCCGAAAGCATGTTCCACTTAGAGCCATAACTCCTAATGGGGTGTTGCAAAATCGCTGCAGTTAATGGAGTTACCACAAAGCACAGACAAATCAGGCCTCTGCTGGGTGTTGGCAGTTGTCTCATTAAGTACAAGCATTTACCAACTCCAGATTTAGGTAGAAGGAAAAAAACTTAAAAATCAACAAGCTGTCCCTACTATTCTAAGAACACAGAAATGTAGAAGACAAAAAAATAAAACAAAAACATGTGACATTAAAAATAAATAAAATAATATTAAAAAAGCAATCTTTCTTCCTTTTTGCCATTTCATTTATTGATTCTAGCTTCCCCACTAAAATAACACAGCAGTAGGATTGTTAGAAAAAACATAGGTGGATTAAATAAAATTAGATTTTAAAAGATTCAGGTGATAAAGCTGATTAAATAAACAAGACAGATAAATCAAGACAGAGATGAATAAGTCAGACACCAGATTTACTGTCTGGGGATCCACTGAACTCCTTCTATTAGAATTTGAATGTGCTTTGGGGATTACTCAGAAGCTGCCAAATCTGAGAAAATTACCCCAAAATTACTTGCCAGCCCTGCTGGATCCCAATCCAGAAGCACCTGCTTTAACACTACCCTTGGAAAGAATATGCTCCACTGCAGAAATCATGCTGACAAACACCACACCTCACCTCTGCAACTACAGGCTAGAGAAGGTTCTGTGAGGAAATAAATATTCCTTTATGTTGGATCAGAAATATATATCAGATCTCTTGCTCCAACTACAGGTCATTAAATTGGCTTTATTACCCCTGTCTCTCAATCTTCCTGACTTGTTTATCAGGATGAGTTTATTCTCTGGTGAAACACTGCCAGCTTGGTCATGCCCCAGCCCTCCCCCCAGCCCCCCGAATCTGTCAAAGCTGCTGTTTGACCAGGGTATCAGCAGGTTCCTTTTCTTCTGGAGCAGCCCCTGAGGCCATAAGCTACAATGTGAGGTGCTCTGAACACACCCCAGGCTACTCCATGGGTAGAACTGGTGACTTGTCCACACTGAGAGAATGTAAAAGCCATTTAAATTCTCCTTTTCTGGGTCACATTAAAAATGTGTTGCCCAGCTGAAAGGATTGGATTCCAGCCAGCACACTCACTGTGTGGGCTGTGTGAAGATTTATGACGTCCTTTAACTAATCATTTTCTAGATGTTAAGTTCTTGAGATTTGTAAATAATGTGGCAGATAAGTGCACTGCAATCACTCAGCATCTGCACTGAGTTTTAAAACAAGGTTATCTGCTTTTAGAAGAGAGGAGGATGTCTGCACACCCCTCCAGTGCAGAATGAAGCACATTCTCTGTGTCAGTAAGCAAAAGAAACACCTTCCAATGAAAGAGTGTTTGAGTGGATGTTTTAATTTTCCAAAGGCACTGTGGACCACTAATGGGACAACTCTGTCACTCTGGGGGACATCTGCAGCTCAAAAGGGTCCCCTTTTGTCATCCACTTGTTGAAGGACATTGCCTGCAATGCCCACACTCTTGGAAATGATTTGCAAAGGTGAAACCAAATGACTGATGATGGTTTTCCTACAAAAGTTCTGTGGAGAACATCACTATGAAGAACAGTCAGATCATGTTCCAGACATAATTTCCAAGGGATACCTTAATTCCTTCGTTATGGGTGTGGTCCACCGTCATCCAGGACAACCTGCCCTGCTGAATCCTGGGACATCTCATCGAGTCTCAGGTTGTTTCCACTCATGACTTTATGGTCTTCAAAAATATAATAAGCAGCACCATCAGTTTCTGCTGCATCCAAATAAAACCAGCACTCTAAACCACATTAGCACTAATGTAGTGTGTTAGTGTGTTACCTTGAGTCCCAAGTCTATTTTTAAAAATGATTTATGAACAAAAATTGACACACATAATTAACCTAATTTGAGTATTCCATGGTAAATGTTATTATAGAACTCTGGTCTAAATTAAATATAATTAAATCCTGATAAAAAATTACTATCCTGCAGTCCCCCAATGAGCCTATGCTTTAACAGAAGATATCATGTAAAAACCATTAATTTAAAACAGAATGAATCTCATTCTTGCACTATTAATTTTAGTCCTTTAGTTTGATACTTCAGGTTTTTGCAGATTATGCTTAATTAACTTTTAATAATGGTATTTAAATTAGCTGTTCTAGATGTGATAAGAATACCTTGACAGATGTGTTTCTAACTTGACCTGCAGGATTTAATTTCAGAAAGTTGCCCTTAGTTTGATGTCTTTTCATCCCTTCTTCCTTGTCCTGGCTTCCTCTGTGCCAAACACTTTCCTCTCATGCCTTTGATATTCCAGGAAGGCAGATAGCAACAAATATTCAGCTCCAATCATGCCAATGCATATTTATTTGTATTTTAAGTCGCATTAGAAGAAATTTATTCTAAGGCAGCTTAGAGAAAAACATACTTTAAAAAAATCACTGTGTTAAATGTATATCTGGGCTTAGCATAAAATCACCCTGTTCTGAGCAGAGAATGTCCCCTTATTGCGCCTTTCTTTTTACCTACACAGCAGCAAGCTCAGGAGCACTCAGGGAGCACAGCTCTGGTGTTGAAGTACAGAGAGAAAAAACCCTTCAAAGAGCATGAAAGCAGCAAGACAGAAGTTCCATACACACATCAAGGTTGTTCAGCTAATGCCAGAGCAAGATTTTCCAAGAGACCTCACCTACCTTTTACCTTTTCAATTAGAACATATTTTCAGCATCAAAAATTACATTTTTAAAATTTTTGGTCATTCCAACCCTGAGTAACCAAATCCCTAATGATAACAAGACAACTATCCAAGAGAAAAGCAAAACATTGTTTAGACAGTAGGAAATAGTCTAAATTTGCTCCAATTAAAGCTTTGCAGAAGCTGACCATGCCCATGTACCCATCATTTCTGTGCCGTGGGTCACTCAGGTGGACACTGCATCGTTTCATTAGCCAGAGCAACACAACATGAAACCCATTCCTTGCCTGAGGTCCCACTGGAAAGGATGGAAGGAAAGCCTTGGAGTCTGGTTACTCGCAAAGGAGTTGGAGCTGTGAAATGGTCAGGTCCTGCCCATTTACTGCAGTAAGTTTTGCCACTTAGGGTCATAGTCTTTTTTTGGATGTCCTAAAATATAATAGGAAAAAATGCAGTAGGGTTAAAAAAAATCATAAATCACTCTTTCTGTAATACAACAAACTTTCCAGTCTTGAAGTGGAGCAAGTACTGAGGCTCAGACTGCTTTGATTGCTGTTAGTGAAGATTATAATAACCTTGCTAAATTTGGAGGTATTCAAGAAATAACTGGACATGGCACTCAGTGCTCTGGTCCTGTGTCTTGGGGTGATTCTATGACAATACTGTATTCCCCATCGCCTGCTTGATCTCTAGTGTACCTTTAAATTGCAAAGTGGGGAGAGAGAAGCCGAGAGAACTCTTCAAAGTGGCCAGCTTGACCTTGCAGCTAGAATGTTTTGCATTCTTTTCTCTCCTGATTCTGACAACATTTGTTGGTTAGAGGACTCTAGCTTCTTCGGCTTTCAGTGGAGAAGGGACTGTGATCTTTCTCAGCAGCCTCTGTTCCTTTTTGGACTGTTTTTGGCTTGCTTTTCATCTGAGACCAGCTCCCATCTCCGGACCTGCTCGGCGGGACCCTCCAAGGGGGATCGTCGGACCCTGCCTGGCCCGGCCCAGCTCAGGACTGCAGGTTTTACCTACANAGGACTGCAGGTTTTACCTACAGAAAGAACTCTAAAATCCATAGTCCTCTTTTAGGGGACAGGGGAGGGGGTTTCAATATTTCTCTTTTTTTGCCCTGTGACAGCAGGGGACTCTGTTTGTTAAATAAATAGGTTTTTTTCACTTTCACTCGAGAAATTATTTTCCCGAACCCGTGGGGGAGGTGCTGCCGGGGCCTGCTTGCCTGGCAGGCAGGAGAGAGAGAGAGAGACGCCCCTCTCGGGTTGTTTCCTCCTGGATTTGTGTCCAAATCAGCACATCCTGTTAACAGGGTGGCAAATTGGATAAAGTTTGGACTTGATCTTAGAGGTCTTTTCCAACCTCAGTGATTCTGTGCTTCTATGAATTTGAATAGATGCTCATTTCCTCCATATGCTCCTATTCCTCATAAGACTCCATATGATAGATCCAGATTTGTCTTAATTAACTTTTTAATTTTGATCATGATGCTATGGAATTGTCTCCAATCTTAAGAATATTATAAAATATTGTTATAATGGCTTGTCAAAATAATCTAACAGGATTTAAAAGATGTACATCTGTTAGTGAGTTATAGTACAAACAATCAGAAATGCCAACTCATCCTTTTATTGTTTGAAGTATTATATGATCCTTAACATACTCGATTTGATTACTGACCAGTTCTTTTACTTTTCACTTTATTATTTCTGTCACCCCAAATGGATTCTGTTTGCAGCCTACCACAATTCCCTGTTTTTCCTGTTTCCACTGAGGGGCAAGGTGGTTTGGGGTTTGAAAAAGTTTTAGTGAGGTGTATGTTCCTCAACATCTACTGTGTCGTAACCGCAGAATAATTTCCTAGGGTGGCTGCAAGGCAACCTGGGCAGGTCAGTCAGGGTACTCCAATCTTGTTCCTGATCCTGGGATGATCCTGCAGCACAACATCCCCCCAGCATCACAGCAGGTGTTGAAAAGGACAGTCCAAGGTCCCATAACCCTGTTGGAATTCCCATTAATGCAATGCATTATGTGCAGATGTCACATGAGGCATCAAGTTCATCAAGAAATGGTCCATTTGCATCCTGCTATCAAATAAAGCCAAAAAAAATTTTAGATTATTTAGGATATTAAAGACTTTGCTGACCTTTCTTGGAAGACATTGTGAGGGACACTACCATTTACTTTGATCAGAAACACTGACATCATATTATCAAATAATCAGATGACAGCCACATCCACTGTGCAAATTCTTTTGATAATTTGCTACAACACTAAAAAGACTGGGAGACTTGTAGGAAACACTAACAGAAAATCATTGTTTTTGTCTTTCAGAAATACACAGTCAAGCTCTATTCTCATTTGCACTGGTGTAAATTTATCATGGGTCCATGGGACCCCAGCAGTCCCATGATTCTGTTAGCTCCAATTCTAGAGCCTGGCAGAGTCCCTGTCAAGCCAGATATTTGCAGTTCCCGATTTATTGTGATGAAACATCTCTGTGCTCAGTCCATCAATCATCACTCTTGTGAGATGCAGGAAGTAAACTGAATCATGGCCTCTGTCCCAGACATTTCCACATTTTTGGGTGATCTATGTTATCTTGTTCCTCCTCCAAGAACTTCAAAAGTAGATACAATGAAGAAAAAAAATGCAGAAGTATTTTTAAAAATTTTTTTGCTACCCTCTCGACACTAATAGAAATTTATAAATGGTTCTATTAATCTAATTTGTAAAATTAATTATCCCACCCAGAAAACTCCTGTTATGAAATTTGCGGCTAAGAAAAAAAAATCTTAGAAATCTTCCCCAGACTCAAATATTGTAGATGAAACACCTGCAGCAGTCTGTGTTCATCTCAAGTTTTAAACTTCTTGAAGTTTACTCAGCATAATAATGAGAGGTGAATTAGGGTTATCACAATTTAAAAAGACCTCTGGTACTAAAGGATGTTGGTACTTGAGAGGAGACAGGGGGAAATACCTATTCTCTGCTGTTTTAAAGAAACAGAAAAAACAGGGTAATTTATTTTTTTTTGTTTCCAGATTACAGATGGGAAGAAAAAACAACATCAATTTATGGCCATTCTCAGGATATTTCAACTAAATGAACAGCATTTAAAATATGTTTATGAAATATTAGATGGATGAAGTCTTGAATCTGAGAATTCATTAAGTCCTTATTTGGCTTAACTTACAAAGACTGTTAAATAATTAGTAGAATTTTTTATATTCAGGAAGCAAGGATAAAGACATTGATGATTCAAAAATGACCACAGAGAACAGACTATAAAATAACCAAGGCAAAAAAATCTATACAGATTTTATGTGAAAGGTAATATTTCATTTGTAGATTTACATCATGTCACATTGATGATTCCTAAAGTGTTCAATAGCAAGTGGGAAATATCCACAGTGATTTCAAAATGCTCAGATTAATAGTTGTTAAATTAGATGGGTTTATTAGGACAAAAGTTATAAAATGTGCAGACAGTAAAATGCAGAAATATTGATCAAAAAAAAAGCAATGTAAAATTCCCAAAACTCCTACTGTTGAGATGAAATTAAAGTTGACTTTGCAGGAGAATTTTCAGGAGCTCCTGAGCACTTGGGAAGTGTGTTCAGGAAAGCAGAGAGGCATTTGTTCCTGCATAGGGAAATCACTTGCTCCTTTCCAGGCAGAAAACTAAGGCATTCTGTTTGAGAACACCATCTGAGCTTCAAAAAACCCTCCACATCCTTCAGGGCAGGTGTGACATTTGATAACACAACAATAAAGGACAAAGCATTATTTTTTTAACATTCTTGTGATAATGTCTGGACTCCTACATTAAATCTCCTCCTATTCCAAAGCTCAGCCTGGCTCAGCTCTCCTCTTCCACAGGTTTATCCCCTACTGATGATTCAGAAAACATCTAGATTTTTCCTTTCTTTCAGTCATATAATTAAATACATGTTTTTAATTCAACAGCTGCACTGGCAGTGAATTGCACAAGGTGTAGCTTTTTCCCACTCTGATAAGGGCAGTTTTTAAAGGACAAAAAGGGATAAAACAGGACCACCCACAGGCACGGGCCAGTCAACCAGCCTACAATTTTCTGTCCTGCCTTCCCAAAAAGCCCAGCCTAGGAGGGAAGGTCACAGAGCCAGGGTGGCGTCAGTCACATAGCAAAGCCAGCGAAGACATAACCCATTAAAAACTCAAAGAGAATCAACATAAAATAAAAAAATAGGCAGGGGGTGGAGGAACAGCTCATATACACCTAGAAGCTAAAAAATATCACGTGAAACTTTAGATCCCCAAAGAGGTACTGAATGGCAAAAGGGCATGACTTGCCTGCTCCCAGGTAACTTCTGACCAGCATGGCAAAGGCAAAACTCCTCCTTTTTCCTCTCCTCCTTTTTCTCCCTTTTTCATCTCTGTTCCCTCTGGAGGTTAGCTGAGCAGCACTCCCCACTCCATGGGCAGCCTACATAAAGTGCAGGGAAAAAAACAGCCAATCTCCCAGCTAAAGGAATTACCTCCCCTCTGCCTCACTTTGCCACCACAGGAACTCCACAGAGAGCTGGGAAGTTTTTCCTTAGGGAGCAAACACCCTGCCTATACATCCTTTTTTATCAAACAAGGAGAGCCTGGCTTTGCTTATTTGTGTTAATTACCACAGCTTCTGACAAAGGAAGATGTCTTCTTTCCCAAAAGTGTTTGCTTTCACGTTTGGAGAATGAAAATAAAGAGAAAAATAACAAGCACATATTAATCTGTCGAGGCTATTGCTCCGTGCAGCGTGGGGTGAATAGACAGTCCTTGGACCTTCCACTGAAGCTGCAATCCCTGACAAATGGTGACGCGTGCTCAAAGCAAATAGATTAAGATTAAAAACATTTGTATAGAATGCCACAAGAGATTAGACCACTTGTACAGATGTTTTCCTCTCAACGGCAAAAAAAAGAAGAATACCAGCCTATTGACACAGTTTTATCTACGGCCCCAAACGAAATGTTAGCTAGAAATTGTTCATTCTAAGGTTGGAAAATTCACTTTGGCACATGAGAGCTTCTTAGTCCAGTGATATCCAGCAGGAGAAACATCTTCAGGCCTCCAGTTAAGACGAGCTCTTTCCTAAGAGCCCTGGCTAATTATCTATTCGTGCTTAGATGTGTAATCCTGTCATTTCACTCATCTCTTCCTTATAACCAGACAGTATTTTTACCATGCACCTATTTTATATATTTTTCATGAACAAATAAGGGAGGCTTGTGTGTATTTATGTGCACACACATCTGTATATGATCATACATACAGGAAGGCGCATAACTAAATGACAGGAACAGTTGCAATGAAGAGCTGAGTGTAATGGCAAGATCTCAGAGTAAATCACAGGCCCAATGACCATCACTGAATACCATGAAAGCCTGTCCTTTATTCTCCTATATGAGCAAAGAAAGTGATGGACGTTATCAAAAGTTCCAAGAAATAATACATCCCATGTCTTCCAAGACCTTGGAAATGCATTTGTTTGCATATCCAGACTAGAAGGACTGAAAGCCCTGGGGTTAATAATGAGATACTTAAACCCAAGGAAAAAGATAAACAGATGTTCAGTAATACCAATATTTCCCATTGCACTGGCACTACAAAGAAAATATTTCTCCCAGCTAGAAAATATTCCTTCAATATACATCTACAAACATCCCTTCTTAATGTGTTTTAGAGTTTTTATGGAAACTTCAAAAAACCAAACAGGTTGGAAGGAAAAGAAACATAATCAAATTACTTTATCTGGGTTGAAATACAATTCAACAATTCTCCCTGCGGGGGTGATGGTTGGGGTTCAGGGGGGCATCAAAATCCGTCAACAAATAGATTTATAGTTTATACTTTAGAAGCTTGAGAAGTAAATCAAATACAACAGAAGTAAATGAAGCACAACAGGGAACTGTCACTCATGACAGAGCTAGAGCTGGTGCCCTGTGCTAATCTTGGAGTTTCTAGAAGAATCCAAGTGACAAGAAGATGACAGATTGTGCTCACAATCATTATTATTTAGATAACATCAAATACAGGGTAGTTATTTTGAAACCAATATGATCTATTGCTTTAGCACCACAGTATTTGCCAGCCCGAAACTCCAGCAAGTCAGAGCTGTGGAGAAAATGGTTCTTAAGCAGCCTGCACAAGCCAGGATTTGAAATAGATTTTTCTTGGTTTTATATAATTTTCCTCACAAAAAGTCTCCTTTAATATTTCAGGTGAAAACTCTTGAGTCCAGATAAATATCAAACATTAATCTCTATTTCAAGAAACATTATTCCTTTCAAGAAAATTTCCCAGAGTGAGGTATTCAGAGCAAAAGAGAATCTAATCTGAAATGTTAGTCTGGGTTTCTTTCTCATCTCCAGACCTCAGCCCACATTTACCAGTTCTAACAAGAACACACCAGTTCCCACTGTGATTTGTCTTCAGAAATGAGGCCTTATGATTCTCATTTTTCAGCTCCCTCCAGAATATATCTGGAGAAGTCAAAATCCCAGGCTTGTCGTATCTGTCAAGCCAATGTTGCTTTGAGATGGCTGAGTTACTATGGTTAACTTAATCACAATATACTCGTTTCCAGTTTGTTTGTGGCAACAGATACACAGAACACTCGAGTCAAAATTAAAATTGAACAAAGCAGACCAATATGCTGCATACTTTCATTTATTTCCCCAAACGAAGCATACTGGTAATACAATTTAAATACAAAGTAAGCTCACTCAAGTGGCACCAAAGAGAAGATTTCTGCACAGATAACTGATACTCGGAGAAAATCCTGTCATGCTCTGAAACACAACAATGATTATCTTGCTGCCATAAAGAGCAGAATAGAAATTTCCTCACCCAGCAAGTCTGTACTAAGTGGCTTTGACATTACAGATAAAAATTACTGTAATCCTTGTCATCAGACACCGCCTGTCACCTCTGCCACAGAAACACCTTCCCAATAAAACACTGCACAAAGGATCCTGCCAGGCAAGGAGCAGAAGCAGGTCATGATCAATCCTTGCAAAGGATAAACCTGCAAGGAAACGAATGAAGCCATACTGTTAGACTAGCCATGATTAATTGCTTTCAAATGATGTGATTGTTTTTGTCCTAAATACTTCACTTTGCCTCTAATTTCCAAAAGGTTTATTTTCTGTGGTTACGGAAGCCAGTTTTCTTCATCAGGAACAGCACTAACACTGTCCTGGTCAGGTAAACCAGGTGTGACAGTGCTGGTCACGCCCAGCAGCTCTGGCGCTGTGTCTGCAAACACATGATGTCTCTACATTGAAATGGTTGTGGGGTTTTTTTGCTTGATTGTGTTTATCTTTTGGGAGGTGTTTTTTGGGTTTTTGCTTTTTATCTTTTTTCTTTTTTTGACTTATCTGGCTCAAGGAGATTAGCACACCATACAGAAAGCTGATCTGGCTTAATCACCACCTCCTTTAAAACTAAGATATAAGTAAGCCTAAGGGCTTCTTCTAGACCCATTCTTTAAAAAAATATATCTGCATCTAAAACTCAGGTCTTCACTGTTTCTTCTGAGCTCTTCCAATAATAAGTATTATTTTCATGCAGGATATACTGTCAGAGAACTGCTGCATCCAGAGGAAAAACTTCTGTTCAAATCATTGGCACAGCACGACTCTAGGCAATAAAAAACCCCACATTTGCTCTTTGCCCATCTTTGTGTCTTATTGCAGCAATTCAGTCTCTGTACATTCTGTAGCAAACATCAATCAGTCACATATATTTGTGTTTTGACCTCCCTGACGTTACTAACACAGTGAATAAACACATCCTGCAATACCAAAGCTGTGCCTTACTCCATTTGCTGCATTCATTTCAAACACACTCTCCGAAAACTGGGCAAGTCGAGCCAGTCTCCTCTGTATCAAAGAGCTTTTGAATCCCTGATCCCGGAAGGGGTTATTCTCTGCATGTCTGTATCTGCCACAGTGGGAAATCAATGCTCCCCACTGCAGGCTGAAACTTCTGGCAAAAACTCGTGCTGTGCCTCTGTGTAAAAACGTCACCTTTTAACTGTGCTTGCAAATCTGTTTACAAATAGCTGCAGACTTCACTTCCAGATACCCAGGTTTAAAAAAGGAAGGGGAAAAAAAAAAAAAACACCAAGAAAAAAGGACCCTTCAAAGCTGCACTAAATCGTATGATGATAATATGAAACAAACTGTGTATGAAAGTCTGTTTGCTAAATAATATATTGCTATAGCAGTGTTGTAATGGGCTACAAAAATCTACTGATTTTCTGCAGCGAGCTTTCCTAAGGAGCACTACAGAATTTTATCAGCTGTTGAGAAGCAATGACTCTAAGCTACTTTTTCAGCAAAGAGGCCCCCTGTATTAGCCATCCCTGTTCATGTTAAGCTCTCCTGCCTGATGTACCTGGTTCAGCACTTGTCAAAAACCACAGGGATTTGGAAACCCCTTTGTTTGGGAGGTGCCTGTGAGGCTGAATGGAGAGAGAATCTCCAGAATCAAAGCTCAGTTTTTAGGTGCACCCTCGTCTCTCTGAACAGGAGAAACGAGCTGCAGAGGATTTCACCACGGGTGTAGCACAGCTTTTGAGAAGGTCAGGGGGAGAGGTTGGAGAAACAACATCATCAGGGGTTTTGAAGTTTCAGAAATGGCCAAACTGGCCTGATGTAGCACAGGCAGCCCCATTTAAAGCAGGAGGTTGGAGCACAGACCCCCAGAAGTACACTCTAATCATCATTTCTATGATTAAAGGATGATTTGTTTTGTTACCAGATGAGCTAATGAAGGTGACAGAGGGCCATGGTTTTCCTCTGCTGTTCTCCAGTGCCCACATCAATGTTTGCAAACCTCATGATAATGTCCCATGAGAGGCACGATTAAAGTTGTTCCTATTTCTAACACCAAGAGCCTCTTCTAAAAGCTGGCAAGTCAGAGTCTACTGTATATTATAATGAATTAAGAAAAATCAGGAATACAGTGCATAAATCCAAACTTTCAGAGCCCTTCGATACATGCCTGAGAACTTCAGTCTTGTGACTGAAATCACCCAAACACCTGGTGACTTAAAGTGTCGTATTAGAGAATGGGGACTACTTGGCAATATTTGACTTCCTGGAAAGAAAAATATAATTGAAGTAAAAAACAAGAAAAGATTACTTCTAGCAAGGCTTGCTAAAGGCTTCAGAGAGAAAAAAAAAAAAAGAGGAAACAAAAGAAAGAAAATATGACCTTTTTGTCAAAACCAGACCCTTGATTTGCTAGAGGAGATAAGGATCAAAGTATGGTGCAAATGACCGCAGGAGAAAAAGTTAACACATCTCTCAAAACGAAACAGCTTTTCTTGAACAGAACCTTGTGATAATATGATTGTTTCTAATGAGAATGTTCTAATCAGCTTAATGAAGAGCTAATTTTAAGACCTTTGCAGAAGGAAATCCAAAGGAATTATTCAAATCATCAGTAAAAGGATTTAGTACCATTTCCACCTCTGAGGTGATGCACAGGGAGGGGGGTGTTGGCAGATTTATATTGCTATAGAATGTAAAAAAAAGGATAAAATCCTTCTGGAGTCTATACCGGTCACTGTAAGAGAAGGAAATCAGAGACTATGCAGAAAAGCAGGGAAAACAACCTTATTTGCACACCAATGTAACCAAGCACAAACAGATCCGGACATCACCCACTCATCCTTCAAACACACAATGCCATCCTCTAACAAGAATCCACTCGTTACTGGAATGATGCCTACAGTGAATCCAGCACCAGTGGTGCAGCAAAAACTGTGGATAATTAAGCAATTGTATGGACACACATTCACACACTTGAATAATGGAGAACCTTCTACTCACTGATAACCCTTGAATGCAAGTTGAGTGAAAATAAAATGTTAATGCATGGAGAAAAAGAATTTAAACGTAATATGCTCTCATTTTACATTATTGGAAATCCATGCTATCAGTGGATAGACTTCTGTTCACAGAGGGGAGCAGACTTGTTGGAATTGCTGACATGATTTATCTTCTTGGTGCTAAGTGTGTTGCTCTGATATTTTAGCCTCACTTGCAATGCTGAACTTTCTCTTTTGTAACATTTACAATTATGCCACAACACCTCACTTATGGGACATTTTAAAGGCATGAACATCGATGCCTTGCTCCAGCATCACGGGTGTTCCATGGCCCTTTGCTTAAAAGAACAGAGACATTCTTAAAGACTCTATGCAGTGTATGTGACATTTTCAAACAGGTGAAGCTGCTCATATCCACCCATGCAATTAAATGATTTGCTGTTTCACAGAGCTCAAAACATTTTCCTGCTGGAAATGGCATTGGGGACTGAGGAGCATCAAACAATAAAACCTACTGTGTTGCCTTCCATTAGTGGCCCTGTCCTTTGAGCCACTAAACGTGATAAAACAAACACTGGCACTGCCAAACCCCTGACAAATAAGAGAGAAAGCATCAGAGCACAGATAGGAAAAACATCATCTTTGTTTGTTTTTTCCTAAGATATTCACTGACTACTTATACACATGAACACACACATATCAAACCCAGCACAGACTGGGAGAGAAACAGCTGTCTCATGGAACTGAGGCTTAAAATGCTGCTTACACCACACCTCTCAGTGAAGAGCAGAATTCCCTCTGCTCACAGAGGAGCAGCAGGAGAAGCCCAGCCCCTTTCGTAACCACATTCCCGGGAATCACCAACATCCCACACTGTGAGCACTGTTAATGGGTATTAATGTCAGCCAGCTCAACAGCACCATATAGGTATTTTTCCCTAGCTAATGCTGCTGTTGAGTTTGTTATAAAATACTAAATAAGCATCACTGAATGAGACAAATTCTGGGAATATCTATCCTCCATCAACTGTATTTTTCTTCCAAAACCTTCTTGAGGTGCTTATTCAACTGGAAACTCCTTGTGGACAGAGAATAAATCATACTAAATTTAAATACTGATTTATTTTGTCATTTTGTAAAAAAATCATGTTAAATTGGTAACTGGATCTTCCTGGCATCCTAAAACATTCCTAAAAAACTTAGAGAGTCCCAGTACACCCAATACTTTGAGTCTATTTCTAAAGGGATATTTTGCAAATTTGAAGTTTTATGGCTGATGTAGCCCTTGGACAAAAATCTGAGCACATCCAGCATGTCTACGTAGCCACAGCCAGCTGCAGATAGATCTTGCTTCATGAAAAAAGCTTTATTAACTCCCTATGAAAGCATTACCACTGCATTATTATGGCAGACAATTGCCATCAATTAAAAAAATAAAAGAGTGAGATGACTCAAAGCCATCTCAACTGCTCATTCCACTGGCTGTGGGATGAATTCTGAGGTAATGGCAATTTTGCCTTTCCTTTAGTGCAGCCAGGACTTGCCTCTTGCTATTTTAATGAGCAAATTCAGCAGCTGCACAGCAATGTCCACCTACAGACACCCACACAGACACATAACCACAGCCTGCAAGTGCCAGAACTTCAAAGAATAAAGAATAAATTTATATTTTAATGTTAGTTCAATATTAGGAAAAAACCCCTGTAATAATAACTCAAGCAGGTGGTAGAGGTGGGAATGTGCTTCAGCAAACTGGTATTTTGAAGATGAAAATCCCCTTACATCTATATACTGATAATTTACTGTGCAATGATCTATTTTTATGAATGTCATCATCATATGGAAACAACCCCACTCTGTTTTTTACATGGCCATTCATTTTTAATTGCATGGGCCACAGACACATTTATTCATTTCCATCACAGATGTAGGTGCGTATCAGCATGTGCAAGAGCCACTGCAACTATATTGTGCACCCGCAGTGCACATTAGGAAAGCTATCCAACAAGTAAGCCTGAAATCCACATTTGCAGTTTTGCAAGGAATAAAAATCAGGCTGACTCAGTAAAAGGTGCTTTGATGCTGATGCCCTGCACTTACTGCCAGAGCAATTGTTTCTGTTCAGGAAAACTGAAAGCATTCTCTCCTATAAAATACATGTGAGAAAGAGGGAATAAATATATGCAAGCAGTAGGTTGATATCAATCAGGGAAGCACATGAGAAGGAGCCACAAACAGGGAAAATGAGCTCTGGATGCAGGCAGGGAATGGTTGTCTGCATTTCAGAGTCCTCCTGGCCCTGGATGGGCTCAGGCTTAGGATTAAACTGAACTTGGAACCTATACTGAGACTTCCAGAGTTTCCTGTTTATATCCAAGTGCTGTTGTGGCTCTAACCTAGAGCCAACAGCCCCCGTGGATGGGAGGGGATGTACTGAGCAATGAGTGGAGGCTCTGTGCCTCTAATGAGAACAGAGAGGGGTGCACAGGGCTCCAGTGCCACCCCAAAGGGCAAGATTTATCTTCCTGACAGAGAGCAAAATAGAGTAATGCCTTTTTTTATCCCCAGCAGCTTTCTTCACTGTCTTGTTTTGACTCAGCATGAACTCCATTCTTCCAATCTGTTTTTCTTTTTGTGGTTCTATTTAGCCCACCCTTGCCTCCTACAGGTTCTGGGTTTATTTATGTTTATGGTTTTGTTTGGTTTTGTTTGGTCAGGGATTTTTTGGGGTGGGATGAGTTTTCAAATTTGAGCTCCTAGTAACTTTGTGTGTGGTTAAAGACAGAAGTTAAGGAAACAAAATAACTGACAGTCCAATGATCAGATTTCTGTTGGTATAGAGTCTGAGCGCCACTGAAATTACTATTTTATACTGCAGGACAATAAACTTTCTACACCATCCAGCTACTTTAAATTTGCCAGAATCATAAAATGTCGCAAAACTCCTTTGTGCTTCAATTTTCCTTGACAGTGTTTCAAATGGTATTTCCATGGAACATTTGAACTTTAATTGCTCTGATTCCACTTTTGACTACACATAGAATCACAGCAGCCCAACACAGGCACACAAGGATTTTTCTTTCTTCAGAGGCTCGACAGTACAAGACAAACAAATGAGTTTTCGAGACTCCAGAAACCTATTTTATCCCTAAATTCCTGGTAGCCTTCCTTCCCAGATAAATGTCAGCATTTCGAAGTGTCTTGAAAATGTTTTGTTAGTGATATTTCAGTTGGAGACAATCAGCATTTCATTCAGCCTCAGCACAGACAGTTCCTTGTCAGCATTCCCAGCACAAGTCCACCACAAAAGAGAGAAGGGTTTGTACTCCAAAGGGCAAATCCGGTTAGCACAGGGCTGCAAAGCTTCTAGCATGCCCCCTGTATGTCCTAGGCAATAGTTACTTGAAAATATGTCCAGGTATCAGGATTTTCAGGCCTCAGAATGTGCTCAAACCACAAGGAAGTTGCAGATTCAAGTCATACACCTGGATGTTCCCAGACACACCAAAGGGCACAAGCCCAGCAGACACAGAGCTGAATTCCTCTCTCCATGAAAGAAATAAGAGAAATACTTTGTGAATAAGCCTGTGTCCATATGGAAAGCCTGAAGTAAGTACTATACTCTAAAAAATTTTTCTTTACATGTAATGGGAAGATTTTTGGAAATAACATGTCCTTAAGGTCTCATTACTAACACAGGTCTCAACTTTATTTTGGCACATTTACTTCCAGTAACTTCCTTTAGACAGGCATCTTCCACAATCAACAGAATATATCAGCTTCTTTAGGAAAAACAAGTAGAATGGCTTTTAAAAATTTTTAAACCTTTTAATTACAAATACATGGGCTTTTAGAGCGTAAGTCCAAGTATCGGTTCACTGAGCCCCTCCCTGCTTTCCACTGATGTGTATACTGATGATTCTGCTATATTCCATGAAAGATAAAATGCAGAGAAATCCAATATGCTGCTTCTCCTTTAGGAATTCATTTCCTGACAAATAGTTATTCTGTCAAGAATTATAACTGTATAGGGAGACATCAAAAGAATTCGTCTAACTTCTTCCTTTTGCACAGTGCATATCTGCAGTGGTTGCACTGTGCAAGCTGTTAAAGAAAATAAAATATAAATCCCCAAATTCAGGGCAAGCATTGTATGGGATATATGCTGCCAGACCCAGGCTGTAAGGTGAAATCACTGTCTTTGATGGACTATAAAATTGCTTTTAAATATCCTGTGCTTCTAACAAAAAAATGTATTCAAAATACACACGATGAACTCCAATGCAAATGAGCTGTGCATGTACAGTTTAGCCCTGCTAATCCCTGTAAATGAGACTCATTGCCTTGTCTTCCTCATTTCCTGTTGGGTTTGGAAACAAATAGTTTTGAATTTCATAAATAACCAAAGTGTTCTTGAACAACACCTTTCTTGACTCATTCCCCTACATTTCTATTAGCAGTGAAAAATATGACAGAGCACAGAAAGAGAGAAAGGAACAACAATTCAGGACAAAGAATTGTCAAATAGCTTTTCCTCAAAAAGTTGATTCATAAAATGCTGAACAGTCCATTTTTCAATGCAGTAAGACACAGAAGGATATGTCATATTGCATTAATACAAAAATACAACAGAATACAGTTCATCCTGATTTTATTCTCCAGTTAACCTATGAACAATGTATTTATTTACCTTATTTAAATAGCAGGCTTTTTTTTTCTTCACTCTGAAACACTTCACTCATCAGTAGATATGAACTCTCATGATATAAATAATCTGTTAATCTATTCCCTACTGAAACCAATATCTAATTTCTTAATAATTTATGGCATATGCCAAGTAATACTGAAATACATTGTTACTACTATTATAGAGCCCAGACCTTGAAGTTTGCCAAGTAATGATGGACATGGGGGAAATATGTCAGCATGTTTCTGGTGTGAAATTTATAGACTACTGGAGTTTTTTATTTCAAATTGGTAACTGTACAATAAGAGGTATTGTCTTTTGAGAGATACCTGTTTTACAACTGATAACATACAATGGACTTCAATAATATGTTTCTGAAAACCTGTAACATATGGAATAGATTATATTCATCGAAATGTAACATGACTTGGAAAGGACACAAATCTCAGGAGGCCTATGGAGAAAATTAATTACTTGGAATGACTGGTGTTATGGAGAACAAAATCACCAATTACTGGAGCAAAAATAAAGAGACACATCAGATCTGTCATCCCCTGCACAGGCAGAACACCAAATGCACAGAGGCATTTGGTGCCTCAGTGTTCAAGAGGTAAACACCGAGGGATGTGGCTCTGCAAGACCCTGCAGGGATGGGAATGTTGGGATGTTCCATGGTGTTTTTCCTGCCTGCCATCTGTCCTGCCTTGTGTTTGGGGAGCAGTGAAGCCTGTGCATTAGCCAGAGAGATCAAACTGCCTGCAAGGGGACATTTAGCTCATTTCTGACTGCAAGACAAATTAGGCCTTATTTCCCAGGTTAGTTCATACTCTCTAAACTCCTAAGATTATACTTACTCAAACTATGATGAAAGAGCCAAAGATCTGATAATTGAACCAAAAAAGGGAGAAGCCTTGCAGCAATGATACAATGTGAGAATGGCAAAACATGAGGGATAATGTGGTGTTAATGCTTTGGGTAGGAATATCCACACCACAGCCAGGGCAGAGAGACAGACCTGGCAGCACTGGAGCAGCACTAGAGCTACATGCAGTTTTGCTGAGAGCTGGAATCAATCACAGAGGGGTTCTGGTTGGAAGGGATCTAAAAGCTTATGCAGTTCCAGCCTCCTGTCCTGGGACACCTTCCACTATCTCAGGTTGCTCCAAGCCCCGTCCAGCCTGGCCTTGGACACTTCCAGGGATGGGGCAGCCACAGCTTCTCTGGGCACCCTCTGCCAGGGCCTCATCACCCTCATAGGAAACAATTCCTTCCTAATATCCCATCTAAACCTACCCTCTTTCAGTTTGAAGCCATTGTCCCTTGTCCCGTGCACCTATTTCACTGAAACCCAGTATGAGCTAAGCACAGGAAAGCTGGTAGGGAGAATCCTCTCACAGTGGAATACCTTCTATGCAATACAAACTACACACACACCACCTACAAGAGATTTCTAGAAGTCCACATGCCACATTACTCAGCTCTGTAGGATGGCAGATTACAGGTGACTGTCCAGGCAGGCAGAGCAGATACTCCAGCCTGTAAAACAGGGGATTATCCTGGCAGCAGCCCCAGGTCCAAGTGCAATCCCAGAAGATCAGCACCATTTAACCCACAACCCTTCATGGCACAACCACCACCTTCTGCTACTTTTGCCAATTTTTCTTCAAGCTTTCCCACTGTTGTTTTCCCCGGTGTGATAACACAAATACAAATCCACCTGCCTTGATATAATACAGATTTTCAAGTAAAAACAAGGTGCAAATGGCATTACATAGCTCAGCGATCTGGGACCCTCTCCATGGCCAGTGACAGCTCATGGGTCATAAGCACCCCTGTGACAACCCCGAGCCCTGAGGCTCAGCAGTTCCCCATCTAGCCCAGCTTCCCATTGTCTACACTCACCAAAAAGCTGATTCCCTTCCCCGTCTCCCTCTCTTCGGGATTCTATGGCGTTGTGACTCATTTCACCCTCATAACTCAGTCTAAGGTGATGCTGAATATGACAAAAAGGCAACTCCTTGTGACCCACTTGTGTTTTTCCCCTCTTTCCCCATCGTGTCCATGTTCTGGTGGCTGCCCTGAGGATCCCAAATTCATCCTGTTTATGTTCTCTTATCCTTCTCACACACATCCAAAACCCCCAGTGACTCCCATATCAGCTCTGAGCAGCACAGACTACTTTTTTTTTCTTTTTCCTCATTTTTATGTCAAACAAAATGTCAGCAGGTAACTGTCCTTGCTTCTCTGATGCCATTCTGAAATGTAGCAGGGCTAAATATAGACTGATTTAAATGCAGTCCTTTTAGCTAGTATTTCATTATCTTGACTTTTTTTTTAACAGACCTTATTTAATGAGACAAATGGACTAGCAGCAATATGCCAAAGAATATATTATATTGAAGGTACCTTAAAATCCTACCTTCAATTGCTAAAAATTACTGACTAAAGAATATACACTAGGTGCAGTAAAAATAGATTTCACACACACCACCACCTGTTCAGCTGTACTATCTTCTGATAAGGCCATTTCAGAAGCAAGGGTATTATTTAGATAAGCTCTCTTTAAAAATTAATAATCACAGCAATGACATAAAAATGATGATTAAGTGTGTATCTCATCATTCCTTTCAATTCCATAAGAAAACTTAATGCATTTTCCTTATTTACAGAGGCAGCTTTCTCAGCAGTACCAAGGCTCTAATCTGGACACCTTGCTGGGCAAGTGGAGGTGGGAGAGGTTATTTTTGAAACAGAGATTTACATTTTTTATTGGAATCTCAGCAACATTATCTCTTTCCAAAGCTGCTTGAAGCCTCTTTAGCCTTAATTGCACACCTGTCTGCTTCCATTGGCTCCTAGAATCGTATCTAAAAACCTTGTCTGAACATTTTGTGTTTCAATGGGCTGAAAAGCTCCTTTTTAGAATACAGGTTCATGGCTAATTTCATCTGCATCACCTGTAGAGTTCGTCATTTCATATTGGGAATCCATGGTTTTAGTTTTGGTTTTGCCTCTCAAAATAATGCTCTGAGGTTTTGCTGTTTGGGTTTTTTTCTAAAGATAAATTGTCAGATAATGCGTTACCTAAAGTAGAAGTTATTGTTACGGAAAGCACCACTATCCACAGCTTTAACTCTCAATAACCATCGCTTATTATAAGTCAGAAAGTAGGGAAAAGTAATTGTTATGTCTGTGATGGTTTCCAGGGGTTTATTCTGTTTAGATGCAACTGAAATGGCAATATTGTTGCTGAATGTACATCAGCCTTACACTTAAGCATAAAGGATCAAGGATTTTTGGATGGAGAGCACTTCAAATTCAGTTTCTCAATATACAAGTGTTTATGCTCCTCTTGAGGGCAAGTGAATTAAACTGAAGATTCAGTGTGCTGGTACTGTACATGTAGGCACCATAAAACAGGTAAGACAAAACCTGTTCTGTTGTAAACCCATGGAACAAGCATGTAAATAGTCTCCATCGTTCCTGAATGTGTTAAATCCAAATTCATGTGACTAAGAAGGTTTGTACCACTCTAGAAACACCTTGTACCACAGCACAGTCCCAGCAGAAGGGATGTCTGAGTTTTAAGTTGTCATTTCTGAGTCTTGAGGTGATTTGATTATTATTAACACTCTGAGGTGTGTGTTGTACATAATTGTCATCATGTTGCAGTATCAGCACCTGAGGAAGCAGTAAGTGCACTGGCACTGACAGAAGAAATGAGCCAGGGCAGTCCATGACATAAAACTGGTCAGGTTTGAGCACTGTGGTGTCACAGGTGCTGCGTCCTTATTTCCTGGATCCATGTCTCACCCAGCACTGAACCATGCAAACACAGACCTGTACAGGGCTCCCAGAACTCATCCTGGCTCTTATTGCTACCACAAAACCAGGCTAGCTCTACCCTTTTCTCTAATATTTATCCAACCTCTTTTAAAAATTCCAGAGTAAAGAACATAACAGGCTCTCTGCATTATTAGTGCAAATCCTCATGTATCCACAGAAATGGAGTTCCCTCTGAGTATCTCAGCTAAATCTCCCACTGTTATTATCTGAATAGTGATTCTAATGGCATTTTGCATCAAAGGAATGTGCTTCTTGCCCTGGTGTGAAGAACACTAATATGACATTCGTCACTTTGCTGCCCAGTGACTGTCAACTTTTTATGATAAGTAGGGCAGTAAATGAAAATAAGACTCCTGTGGAATCACAAGGAGTCCCATAACGCTTCTGTCCATGAATCAAAGAAGCCACTTACCACAGCTAAGTGCAGCTTTTCGGTACAGACAAATATTTGTTTTCCTAGAGGATGAAAATACAGGCACATTTAAAATAGATGAATTACCATCAGATTAAATTCAGAGGTGGAAGAAACAATTCAGGTAAATCAGTAAATTACCTAAGCTTCTCAAATGTGCTTTGAGATTTAGATGTGGCTGAATATAGCTTTCCTGGATGCAATTAGAGGAACATCTGGAGATGCAACTAGATCATTTGAAAAGCCTTTGCAATTTCAATGGATTATTCAGCAGAAGAATGGACAAGTTGTTATTTTTCCAGTAAACATGGTATAACTTCCAAAGTCTTTCAGAATTCTATTCTGTTTGCACAGAATAATAACACCACCAAAAAAAAAGAAAAAAAAGAAAAAAAGAAAAAAAAAGCAAATGCTGCCTACGATAATATATTGAAAAGCTAAATAAATGCAGGTAAACATGGCAAATGCATTTAAAAATAAAACTCATTGCCAGCAATACTCCATTGCATTTTGTTACTGAGGAGGACATTGCATAGATATCTCCTTTCTTAGCTATGTATTTCCCGACTTTAGCTGTTTATGCCCTTAAAATATAATTAGACAAAGACTGTAAATACAGTACTGGAATCCAGAATCAGAGTAATTCAACGAGGGTTTAGAAAGGTTTGAAATTGATAAACCATTCATTACTTTTATTTTAGAGGCTATTTAAATCTCACAATTCAAGCAAGTGATATTTTAGTCTAAGGGCAAATCTCAATTTGCCTGAAAAGATCTGCTCTCCTGGGTCTAAATCAAAGACAAAACCAAGTCACAAAGCAAGGTGTTTTTCCAGTCTGAGGATGAGCCAGATCTGGAAACCAGGAACAACAAACCATCATAAATTTGCTAGTCTCTTGTGAACAGAAACTGTGCTCTGACACAGAGATAGGAAACAGGAAAGAGAAAAAGGAGATCTCTAATTTTGGAGCAGGATCATCCTCTTGACACAAGTGTACATGACCACTGTCCTAAAGGAAAAATTACTTGGCTTCTTTTTAGTACGGGGGGAGTTTTGGTGAAGTTTGAGTACAGCAGGAATGATTGAGTACAACAGATTTCAGAAATGCTAATTTCCCTAAATAAAACCCATCCTACCAGCTCCCATGACTGACATGTCTATTAGCTCAAAAGTGGCAGTCTCAGCAAGATGAAATTTGTGAACATCTGGACTTCTTTGCAGTCATTTCTATTGTCACTTTCAGCTATTCAAAAATGTCTCCTGTGGTTTTTGAATGACCACAGATAACCTGTGTTAGAAGACAGAAAAGTCCAGCAATTGAAGGAAGGCCAAAGCAGTTTCATACATTTGCATACAACAATCTCAAACCTCATTACTTCACTGTGGGTGACTCAGCACTCCAGCCCTTGGGGGCCTACACCTGAACCAGTCTTTCTCTTTCTCGCTGCAAGGTAAAGCCACTAAAAACAAACAAACATATATATATATATATATATATAAAATCAGAAAGGAAGGAAAAGTGTAGCACTAAACAAATTAAAGTTTTGCAGATGATGCTCCTGCCTAGCAAGAGCTACAAAGAAAAGGAAATACACATTCTCCTCTGCCTGCAACTGTTGTGATTTTGGAAAATTATCTTCTTGTACATAGTTCCAGCTCTTTGATTAAATCCTATCTTAAGTATATGTTACCATTAATGCCTTAATTTTCCAGACTCTAAGCATGTACATAAGTACAGTAAATCACAGGATTATTTATATTTGAGTACTAGCACAGCATGTGACATTAAGTCTTTTTAAGATCAAGGTCTACCAAGATGAAAACAGACTCAGGGGAATGTGTGGTTTTGCTCAGAGTTTCTGCATTGCATCAAATCACTCCAAGGTATGACTTCTTTTACACAAGGACTCTCCCATGCTGGGGAAAGCCCCTTTAAAAATAAGTTGATATCTGTTTATTTAAATCCAGCAGTTCAAATATCATGTGGAACAATAACCATTAGCTGTGGTATTACAGTTATATTGACATAAGATAAAACAATCTTTTACCCAACCAATCTTTTAAAAAAACAAAAAAAGAGAAGACATCTTTCCTAAAGGAAATGTGTTAAAGTCCAAAAAAAAAAATCTCAGTTCTTTGTGGTTATTAAAGGTCCTAGGATATATTTTTCTAGAACAGGAATTTTACCAGATACTATTCATTAACTGTAAATATTACTTATGGACACAGAGGTGTCTCGAACAAGCCCATATTTATTTCCCTTAAGGACCAACACACAGTGGTGTCATTCAGAGCTGCCTGCAGATTCTGGAAAACACAAATGAGGGGATCATATCCACCTACAAGAGATACTCCAGCATTGCTCTAATTATTTAGGCAGTGCTCTCAGAATTCTCGAAATGACCGTATTGTACAAACTATTAAATAACTCTTTCATCAGCAACCACTGAACTTTTGATAATAAACTCAAATATTTGAACTGGTCTAATTTCTTGTCCCTGTTCTCCAGGAGAAAATACCATGGCCTAGCAGAATGTAAAAGAAGTATAGGCTAGAATTTCACAGGGGCAACTGCTCTAAAATGTTGTTTTAAGTCATACGTAAAACACAATTCCTACAATTATAACAAAAGCAGTATAGTTCATCCTGTTAGAAATCAATTTGCTAAAGAAGGCAATTCTGTCAAGAATTATAACAGCATAAGGAGATATCAAAAGGAATAATTTATTTCTTTTTCTACAGAGAAGGATTTCAGCTTTAAGCTTTGATTTGAGATGTGTTTTCCAGTGCTACAGTGCCTGTGCAGCAGAAAGAACCAGAACATTTTATAGACACATATAATCCCTCATTTTGCAGCATATTGATACTGATGTGCAACCATTGTGGAGCAGCTCAACAGCTGCTCAGCATCAGAAATTTGAATTAGACATTAAAGGCAACCTAATCTGCTTTATGATTAACCAAACTTTAAACATATGGACATCTCGGGCCTGCCTGAACTCGAGCTACTCCTAAATGCTAGAGAGTTATTCAGAGTCAGAATAACTTTTTCCTTTTTGAAAATGCAGGCATGAGAGATGTTAGAGCTAAAGTTACTACTAAATCATCATCATCATCATCATCACAGACATTTATGCAACAAACAAATTCTTTGGGACTTCATGGTGTATGAGCACATCCACCATAACAAGGTGCATCAGAATGTGATCCTTGTCTAATAGTGGTTTTATCAAGAATTATAGCAATTAAATCTCTTCAGCACAATGAAAGATACTTTATGTCAGCTTGTTGGACAGTTTTAAGACGTTACCAAAACTACTCTAAAGAGCAAGTGACAGATATTGATTGCTGAATGTGCATACTGCACAGAATGCTGAAACCTCCCTGAGCAGAGGGAAGTCTTCGGAGATGTGATACTGCAGGAACTGGGGGGTATCTGGTGCTGTCACAGTATAAAGGGGAGGAGAGGGAAGAAGGAACCTTTGGAAAAGGTTTTGATTACAAATGTCAAACTCATTGACACATTAAATTATCAAAACAAGCCCATTTTCCAGTATTTTCCAGTACTTTCTCATTATTTGAGAGACGTAATTTTTTTTAAACAGTGGAAGTTGACATAAAAATATTTTTAAATGAACAGTGGGCTGCAGCACCCATCTCCCCAGAGATTCTGGAGGTTGGCCAGGTATAACTGATATATCATATACTTCCCCTTCAGATACAAAAGCAAGACATACAGAGGCTGCACAGCTCCTAATTGCCCACTGATAGAATCTATGATCTTTTTATTGCACATTTTTATTCTTGGCAGTATTTCCTCTCCCTCAGGAGACAGTCCAATATCAACTACACTACACCACATAAATCCCCATTAAAATTAAAGACAGAGTTTCCACCCATCCCCATGTGTTTTGTTTTCCATCTAAACTGTACTTGCACTGCAGAGAAATAGGGCTCACCCTGTGTCTGAAGAGGACGAGTGGGTCTCAGGAGACTTGGGATTTAGTGTTGTGTCACAGACTGTACAGAACATTATGGGGAAAATAATTTAAAATTTCTGTTCCTGCACAAATGGTATAAATACCATTTGTGTATGGCCCTGATCCTGCAGATAGAAGTAAGGAAGACAAAATATTTTCCCATCATGTTCAGTTCCCTCCTGCTGTACTTCTTTTCTATCTTAGATATCTGAATCTTGCAGAGGGTTTTCAGATTTTAGCTCTGGGGACTGGCATCTGCAGAGTTAATTTTATAGCTTAAAAAAGTAAAATCACCTCCAGGCAAGCCCCTTATGAACAGTAAGCAATGCCATTCATTTCTAATCTCTGCTTCTCTACACCCACAGGAAATAACCGTGAGAAATATGGGGATGTAAATCATTTATGGTGTTTCCCTTGCATGAAAAATTGCTTTCCTTACCTACATGATCAAGGTCTCCATTCCCGTTTTTCAATGCCTTTCAGACAGCAGCAGCAGGTCAAAAGAGAGGCAATCTTCTACCCTTACCCTCAATGGGGCAGATGCTGGGGTGGTTTTACCTTAAGTTCAGCTGTAGCCCTGCTGTTATTTGCCACCCTGCCCACTTTTGAGGCAGAGACCTCCAGCCCATCAGCCTGAGGAAGCATCACCTCAGGACAGAGAGTTCCTCATAGAGTGCTACAGAATGAGGCAGCTGCTTGGACAATAATGAATGGAAAACTGTGCCGAAAGTTATAAAGTAATGTTTGTATGATTCTGGAAACATCATGTTTACGTTAATTTAATTTCCATTCAGTTTGGTGCTGCGAGTGTCTGCATCTGTTAACTGATAACTGGTTTTCCAATTACGGTGTTCATGGCAATAATCACTTTAAAACTAACACAGCCATCCTGTTGCTGCAAATGGAGAGCATGTAAACCACTCTGAGGGGGATGGGAAGCTGTGGTGGGGGCAGGGAGAGGACATGAGATGTTCTCGCTCCTCTCCACTCCTTCACACAGAGCCCACCCTGCTCGGCAGGGGCTCTGCAGGCTCTCAGACCCCCTCAGAAGTAGAAAAGGAGTGTTGGGAAGGTAAGAAAAACTTGCTGCTGCACCAAACCTCCCTGCTGACTGTCATTATAACACAAAAATCAATCACCCTTTTCCTTGACACACCCTGTAGGTACAGAAAGGTAAAATGCCCAACTGGAGAAAGCTACAACCCCTCACTGAAGATTTTGCTCTTGTAAAATCTGCAGTGAAATTTCAGTAGTGTGTCCCTCTTAAACCTTGTGCTGCAGAATCATCCTGGAGAACAAAAAAAATGATGCAAGAGTCTTCTCAGTTCTGGGAGCAATGTCCCATGGTTAGACCCACCCATCTAATGTTAATAGAGAAATCTGGGCATATCCAGAAAGATTGACACAGCCAGCACTGGAATTCTTTAATGCCACTGCTTCCTTTAGTCACCAGCTCCATAATCCGCTGAACTATGGATTTGCAAGTTTCTAGGCTCATATTGTCTGGTCTCAAAACTCTTGCACAGTTTTGATATATAGATGATAATCTTAGGTTAACTTATATCCATGGCTCTCAATATCTATCTTTCTTTTTTTTGTGGGGTTTGTTTTTTTTTTTTCTGTCTTTATTTTATCAGCTAACTCCCATCCAAGGTAGAACCATCAGGACATTCCATGCAGAACCGCAGTAACTGAAACATGCTGATGGTGTTTCACCCTTTCTATTTTCCCTTGAAATAGATAGACTGGATAGCTCATAGATATTATTTTTGTTGCGGACAATCATTGAAACACACAAAACTGAGTCCTCACAGAACTTAAATCTGATGCTGAAGTACCCAGTTAACTGTGGGCATTGTGCATCCACTGCAGTTGAGCTTTGGAGATGGTGGGGACTGCTCTGCTCCCTCTCCCTTTGGTACCTCCACTAGACTGAATGAAAGACACAAGGAGCTTGAATCCAGCATTTATTCAAAGCTGTCAGATCTTGTGCACTGACTTAAGTCTGTCTGCTATTCCCAGGCATTATTCATTCCAGGTTTGTATATTTTTGGGTTTCTTGACTGAAATCCCTAATTTTTAACCACAGAAACTTCCTTGAGCCAAGAAAAATGATATTAAGATCTCCATTTGGTTTCAGACTTAAGGTCACTGGTATTTTTTCATAGGAAGAGAATCAAACCTTGCCGTTTGCTGTGGCAAGTAAAAGTCACCCTCAGAGGGGTAGTACATTAGTACTGGGATAACCAAGATAATCTGTTTACTACAGTGCTTATTTTTAATTTTCCTACCACAGCCAAGATTGCCAAAAGGCTTCATGTTTTTGCTGGTGAGTTACTGGTAACATTCTGGTCTCAGCATCACACAGGAACTGCACTTCCCTACAGCTGCTAAGCCTGAATAGTATTTCAGAGCCACTCAGAAGAACTGCTAAGAAAGAACAGCATAAAATAAAGGCAGCATCGATAAAATTATGCCTGAGAAGGGAATATATTTACTTAGAAACCAACATTTTCAAAGGCAATCAGAGGAATTACATTCTATCGCCTAATTACAGCGGGAATGTGAGCTCCACAGTGGCCACTCAAGAAGATCGGCCATAATTTTGCTGTTAACTCTGTCCAGTTGGTGCCTAAACATGATGTCACCCATCAGTGCTTGAAAACATCCTTCTCCAGTGTGTGGTATCTCACATCTTTGCTAGCATTGGTGGACTGATCAGCCTCCTCCAGAACTTTCATTTTCTGACTCATTTAATGAAATGTGGGCTTTATGCTAATATCTACAGCAATCTTGTACTCAACTCCCAGCTACCTGCATTTTTTATATTTATCAATAGCAATTTGCACATATGATTCATGTTGTATTTGCAGCTCTCAAAGCACTTTGCAAAGGACATTTTCTCCATTTGCTTCAAAAAGAGAAAGAATGAACAATCCGATTTACTCATTTGCTAAAATGCCCAATTTTTAGCCCATCATAATGGTGTGATGTGCTCTCTTTCATCAGGTACCATTGTTATCCTAACAATGCTAAAGATGGCAATAAACCCAGCAGTAGCAGCAACCATTTCACATGTCAAAGCAGCAGGGAAAAGGACTCCAACTTGCACTCCAAAAAAGCTGCAAAATAACAAGTTTCTCATGCAGAGAAGCTCTAGAGCCACTTCAAACCCAAGCAATAAAGGATGCCAGGAGATTACCAGCTCTGAAGTTTATCTAGTGTTTTACATCATAGTCTTTTATAGCAGAATGCATTCATATCATGCTTAGATAAGCATAGCAACAGGTGGAAAGATGTAATAGCATCTCTGGATCCTAAATAATACATAGGAGATTCCTATGGGGGAGCTGGTTTCTACCGCTGTGGATGTGTTACATAGCAGAAGAGCTAAAAATAATCCCCTTCCATCAGCCTAAAAGGAAAAATAAGCCAGACTAAAATGCAGTGCATTTACATTCAGTATTCTGGCATCAATAAAGTTTGGAGCCTTTCAGAAGATGTAAAATGAGTTTAATTTCAGCATCACTAGAGTAAATCTTGCCCTTAGCTTTGCTTAATTATAGACACCCCGGAAGAGACATGAGATCATAAATCTGAGGGTGTTGGGAATCTGGGCTAAAAAAATTAAAGGTAAAAGTTAAAAATCCAGCTAATAAAGAAGAGGTGCCTCCTGTGAGTTTCAGCATGGATACACTGCAGAAACAACAGTTAAAAAGCACAACTCTATTAATTATCTGCAATCCTTACTAGGTTGTCTTTTCCAACATATTTACGGCACCACACTCTGAGCATTTGTAAGTGCTTTATTATTCATTTCTCAAAAACCCAGCTCACAGTGCCTCTCTGTTTCTCTTGTCAATTATTTCCTAGTGGCTTTAGAAGTAAGGTATAGAAATAACAGAAAAGAAGGATCTCATCCCCAGAGAGCCACAGCTTGGAGGAACTCAGAGAATCCTTCAACACCTCACTGGAAAATTGTGGGGAGCATAGTGAAAACCAGATACCCCTCCTGCCATCACAGAACATTATCAGTATTTTCTCTAACTGAATCAGAATCACTTTTAATTAAATGACAATGAATTTCAAATAAAGATGAAGTTTACAGGTTTTCTTGAAGCATATCTCCATTCATGCCAACACAGCTGAGAACTCCACGTACTCAATAGTCCAACAACAAAAAGCAGACAGAACACAGACAATCAAATTAAGACTCATCAGATCCTAAAGCTTTCCTGACAATTCAGTCTATTAGTCTTGTGCTTTGTATATTTTTAAAAGACAGTATGACAGTGAGAAAGACGCACAAAATATTCTCCCCAGATGGTTTAGAAAAATTGTAAATGAGACTGCAGAATGAGGCTTTTATGTCTGGGCTACTCTGATAAATCGGGCTACTCTGATAAATCAGGCTACTGCCAGTCTCAGGTAATGTAAATCACATGGTGCAGTTTTGATGTGACAAATGCATTGATCCTTGCTGAGAGCTGTTTTGCATCATTTGAAATACACATTGAGCCAGGCTTACGAGAAAATGCTCTTAACCTGAGATAAACTTCTCCATTGACTTGAGCCAAGTTCTGTTGCAAAATGCAAATCCTGGAACTTTCTTTCAGATTTTTTTTAATTAACACCTTGCTCAGAGCTAATTCACAGCCTTTAAAATGAGCCAGCGAGACACTTTGATCTCTCCCCTTCCACATCAGATATTTTGGATTATGAGGAAAGTTTCCTCTGGTGTTCCTGTTTAAATAATTGTCGGACATGTTAACCAATAGCCCGGTTATATCTTCCCCTGTCTCTCTGGGGGTGACAGAGCATCTCACCTTCAAAGTACAGGCATGATTTTTTCCATGTAACACTTGCTCTGTGACGTGCCTGTGCTGTTCGAGTTATGTTCTGCATCATTCGGACATCCCTGCTAACAAGGACTTGGAGTGTTTATTCACACATTTATTACTACATTCCAGGCTTTGTCCAGTGCTGCCATTAGTTGCTCACAGTGACAAAAAGTCAGCATGGCAATCCAGCTGAAAGCATTTAGGTTTACAGATCCTCTCTTCCCAAAATGGACACAGGAACCGGAGCATGAGAATCAGCTCTGTAGAAACCTCTCAGAACAGACACCTGAAAGCCCAGGAATTACTTCGTAGGACCTGGCATGCAACATGGCATATAGGCAAGGACTCTGTGTTCTCATTATTACTAAATATATTGTGATCAACAGGAGAAAAGAGGTCCTAGGGTGCACATAAACCTCCTGCACAGCTTCTGGCAGTGACTGCTTTGTGTTGTCACTTGGCAGTTCATGGAACTCACCTGGGGTTGGAGCCTGCACAAGTTACACAAAGGCTACAAGTGGAGTTTGTGCCTTTAGGAGTTATACTAAATAGATTATCAGTCTTGTATATAAGACAGTGATCTTGGCATCTACATCTCTCCCAAAGGGAGAGATTCTGCTGCTGCAGAATCCCCTGACTTGTTGCACAAAATGCATTGTGGGTTCGGGTCACTCATGCAGGGCAGGAGCCATAAGGGCAGCAGAAACTTGATTCTGTGGCACATTTTAATTTCAAGTTTATATATATAATAGATAATATTTATAGATATTTATAGATATGTGATATCCACATATAATTTGTTGCATTATGGCTCTACAGAGAAGAGACCAAAAATGACAATTCCACCTCACATGCCCAATCTATTCTGTTCCCACTTTTTTATGAACTTCTCAAATGAACTGCATTTGTCTTTCTCACTTTCATTCACCTAAAAAACTCTTCCTGGACTGCTGGATGCAAGGCAGAGAGTGTGATTAGCTTTAACCAAATGCCCCCTTCTGTTCTTGCAAATTATTCCTATGGAGAACATATCCTACACAAATTCTTACATGTGCTGACTCCAACCAATACCTGCAATGCAACTGCACCAACTCAGAACTTTACAGTCTGTTCAAAACAGCACTTTTATCTGGCAGTTTGTTTTCATGCTTTATTCTTTGGAGTGCCATCCACTTGACATTTTGTATGAATAATAACAATAAAAACAATATTTCAAATAAACCAAAACAATAAAATATTTTTTTCTCTGTTGTTGGGTTGTTGTTGTTATTATTATTATAGGGAAGGTAAGTTGGAAGTATAGTTAAGTAGCCTAAAATCTTGATTCTGTTCCTTGAGGCACCAGATATCAGAACAATTGACATTTTCTACTGATTACACACAGGGTAATACACTGAGAGAAAAACAAGAGCAAAGAGATGGAAAACTGAAGGGAGTGTTTCACTACTGCTGCTGTTGCCTGAATGTTAATCAATAAAGCAATAAATAAGGTGCCAAATCAGGCATATCTTAGCTGTGGATTTTGGTCATAATTCTCTAGGGCATGTTTATGCAGAGAAAGAAGTTGATTTCTATTGAATTTAAATTCAAATTTAAGCCTTAGAAACAAAATAAAGATCTTCAGTTAACACTGAAGGAATCCTTTCTTTCCACTTCAAAAACAGAATAAAAATGTCCTTCTGCTGCAGCATTCAGGAATCTAACCTTCTCTAGGAGCTTACAGAGAACATTTCTTTTCAGTCTTTTATTTTTCCTGTGAATGAGTTTGAACAAGTTCTATGTAGAAAAAGCAGAGAAGCAACAACTAGGATTTATATACTTCAAAAAGAACTGAAGTGGACCTCTAAATATAGAGAATAAGGTATGTTCAGAGCCTTAAGATGTCAGCTAGGAATGTCTTCCACCCTTTTAGGAATACAAGACTTGTTAGACAAAACCCTGGCTGACCTGGAAGTCCTGCTTGGAGTAGGAGGTTTGATAAGAGACCTCCAGAGCCCCCTTACAACCACCACTTCTCTGATTCTGGGCTTCAAAGTAAAACAAAAAACCAAAAATTATTTTCCTTTCATTATTCTGTTTTCTTATTCTTGTTCATTAATATGGTTTTAAAAACAAACAAACAAGAAAGAAAGAAAAAAGTGTGTATTTTTCAAGAAGGGATATTTGTGAAAGCAATTAATTGACAAATAAAGGACAATCTGAAGACTCATTCTAGTAGAAAATTAACATTAATTTAAAAAATGAATAATGTGAAACCTGTTCCAATAAAAAACAGAAAAAGAGCCCAAAATTAGAAAAGCATTTATGTTGCTATAACAGATAAGCTAAACATTATATAATGGAAGGAAAAGGATAGCCTGTACCATATGAGGAGCCCAGCCTCTTCTGAAATACAGCTCTGCATTGGAGCAGAAAACTAACTGGCATAATCCAAAAGCCAATTAACTACTTGGAATTAAATTGAAAGAAAAATTCTTTAGGAATTAGAGCAACTTGCTGCTTCAGTTGTTTCACCCTGCTATTTTTTGAGATTGTTAAAACAGGGAGGCCCATTGACCATTCTGTGAGATGATCTAAAAATTCTTCCATGATTATCCAACATGAATTATTTTTAACCCAAAATTACTTCAGAGAGCAGACTTTTCCAAGTGTTTCCGTCTCCATTCTGAAACACGCTCGCCAGATGGGTGGGTGCTCTCTAAGCTCTGTCACCCCCAGTCTGTCTTTGCAGGAACAGAGCTTTGTAAGAGAAGTCACAGACATTACACTGCATATTTTAGTGTCTTAGTTTTCCCAAAGGAACCATGGAGGGACCAGCTTGTTTTATTAAACTTTAGAGGAGTTACAGAGACAGATCACAATTAATTCCAAAATATGTTTTCTGAATTGCCATTTTCCCCAAGGGAGGGAATCTCACATGACAAAGCAAACTGAATTCACCTTTTCAGTGCAAAGTGGCTGCCTTCCAGTTTTAAAAAAGTGCTATTTTTCATTGATAGCAGCTCCTGAAGGGTGCAGTTTTTAGTGTGCTTTATTTCTCATTTTTGATTGTGTTTATGAGCTTTTCAAAAATGGTCTTAACTTCCCCATACAAGCCCAAACTCAACTTTCTGTGAATGTGCACGTCTCACAGGGACTATCTTCACCAACAGCCACAGGTGGAGCAAGGGAGCTCAGCATATCTCACACTCCCAATATGGGACCACCAACATCTTTTCTGATATTTAGCAGAACCACTGCCCTTCTCACCGTATTTTGTGGTTGAAGACCACCTTAGGCTGCTGCCAGAACACAGGCATGCTACAAGTCAGCTGGCACCTATGGAAATCACGCTCAGTGAGACAGACACGACAGGTCACCGCTCCCACCAGAGACAAACCAGGAATAGCTAAAGTGTGGAACCCCAAATTGCATTCCCATCTAAACAAGAGTGCTGTTTGCCCTCGGTGATAACTCTGGTTAAGAAGTAGCACATACAGATAAAGTGTAGACTGAGCATACCATTAGTTTTTATTAATTTGAAAAGCCTAATTTTTTAATTTTAAAAAGATTTAATTTTGTAAGGCACTGAACCAAGGCATGATTCCTTCAAAGGTCTTGAGTGATTCCTTAGAACAGTGAGATATTCAAATGTATCAGTCAGTTATCTCTAGAGACAAAATCTCCATTTGAAGACTATCCCTATTCATCCATGACAGTTTGGTTTCTACCCATTTTGATGCATTACAAGACTTTTTAAGATGACAGTCGGTGGTGTCATAAAAGAAATGAACTGGGTTGTCAAAATAACTTGAAGATACTTGGATGCCCAAATCTCTTTGGAACACATATTCCAAGTCTTAAGACTTCAGTCTTAAGTTTTTAAAAGTGATAAAGTGCTGAAAAAATTGTATTACTTTTTTATTCATACCAAATAAAACCAAAACACCCGAAACATTCATAGAATCATTAAGGTTGGAAAAGACCTCCAGGATCAATGACTCCAACCTGTGATGCATCCCCCACCTTGTCACCCAGCCCAGAGCACTGAGTGCCACATCCAGTCCTTCCTTGGACACTTCAGGGATGAGGACTCCACCACCTCCCTGGGGAGCTCCGTCCAGTGCCTGACCACCCTTTCCATAGAGAAATTCCTCCTGATGTCCAATCTAAAGCTTCCCTGGCACAACTTGAAGCTTTTTCCTCTCACCCTGTCCCTATTCATTGGGAGCAGAGTCCGACTTCCCCCAGCTGCCCCCTCCTGTCAGGGAATTGTGGAGCGCAACAAGGTCTCCCCTGAGCCTCTTTTTCTCTAGGCTGAGCCCCCCAGCTCCTCCAGCTACTCCTTATAAGACTCATTCTCCAGACTCTTCCTCAACTTCATTGTCCTTCTATCATTTCAACCTCCTTCTCTGAAACAACTAAACAATTAAATCCAAACTAAAATTGATAGCAGCACCAGTTTCTTGGCATTAGAGTCTCACAAAAAAATACTCTGTTTGCCATGAATATTCGCCTCAGCAAAAGAGGAGCCCCAAGATAAATGGAAATGGGCACAATATCAAAAATTATTTTCACATTCAAAAACTCATGTTTTTCTATGTTCCTGAAGTTTTATAAATAACATAAAAGCTAACTGGCATAGCAAGAGACCTAATTATAAACAAGTCATAATTAAGTACCATCTCTAAATTATATAACATAATATCAATATAAGTGTATTC
Organism: Callaeas wilsoni; assembly: GCA_013398955.1. Classification (NCBI taxonomy): domain Eukaryota; kingdom Metazoa; phylum Chordata; class Aves; order Passeriformes; family Callaeidae; genus Callaeas; species Callaeas wilsoni. The sequence goes on along the minus strand of VWPU01000315.1, from coordinate 10,657 downwards.
ATTATGTAAATGGTTATTTTATTGCTCATTTTAAATACATAATGGAAATGCAGATAGTAGGTGGACAGCATGCTAAATAAGGGCACAAATGAAGGAAATATATCTTGGCAGAGACAGGAGCTGTAGGTGTGAAAGAACAAGAGCAACACTTGGTTGCCTCTTCCATCACAGACAAGAATATTCACTTGTGAGCTGGTCTCATGCATCAAATCCCAGTCTGAAGGTTTCAGTCAGAGTCATTCACCACATTTGCTTCGGCTTTCAGGAGGCTCTCCTTTCTCACTCAAGAGGGCATGGGAATGATGAGGAAGACACACAGACACCAAAACTCTTACTCTTTACCAGAATCAGTTCAAACCAAACCCAAGAACTTTTCCTGTATGCAAAACTGACCAGCACTTGTGGTTGAACCAGATACCTGAAGAGCTTAAAAATTTTCAGCTATTTGAGCTCCTACAGAGGCAGCCAGAGACTGCAGAACTCATGTTTTCTGTGTGCCAGGCCAGGGAATTCTTCACTTCCACACCCCTACTACTCAAGCAAATTTCTGAAATCTGTAAGAAAAAATAATAATTATTCATCACCCCAGACCAGAGCTGGCTCACCTGGATTCACTGCAGGTGAACTATATTTGTAGTTATGATCAGGAAACTTCCCAGTGTGACCCTTCCTGAGCGCCTGTGGCTGTCACACTCCCATGACCAGAGGCAGCAGCCAAGGAACACCCCATCAGTCCAGATAAACCTCCATGGAAAGCAGCAACCACGACATCAAACATCTGCTGAGTGCTCACACGCAATTTTGACAGCATTTATTTATTTGGCCAGAATATGAAGCAACATGACTTGGCATTTTCTGAATATGCCTCTCCTCCTCCCTCTCAGTATTTAATGTCTGTTTTATTTTACAACCCCCTGGTTTCAGCTACTGAAGTTGTCAGTTTGTACACACTTAATAACAACATTTAGCTCTTCAGATTTTATGTAAGGAAAACATTAGTCAGTGCTTTAAAAAACAGTTTCTCATTTTGGGCTTCTTTGAGAAATTTGAAGTGCAAAAATTAGTAGCTGTCAGCATGCAAACCAAATATTTAAATATCCTTTAAAAATAAATATTCTACCAAACATTTACTCAAATCTGTTCTGAATTCTACAAAAAGCTTCAAGGCAATTCAAGGCTCACTCCCTTCAGCTTTGCTCCAAGCTGCTTTTTTCCCCCATGAAGCTCTGCACAACCTTTGCAAGCTTTTACCTGAGACATCTCCTGTCTAAAATTCTTAATTCTAAGAATGATACTACTGATTGTTGAGCAGGATTCATAAGTCATAATTAATATCCCTACAGCACTGGTATATCTGGCTATCCCACATACCTCATGATTTACAGTGTGTTGGTTTTCCAGCACACTTGATTCTGTAGCAAAAGAAAAAATCCCTGACCCTACAGAATGATTTGGGCTGAAAGGGACCTTAAAGATCATCTCCATCAGTTTATCAAAATCCTGCTTGTTACCTCCACATCTCCTATACCAAGCAGATCTTCAAAATCAGACTCAACAGCTCAACAGGGGAAATCTTGGTTTGCAGATACCAGACTTGGCTGAAGCAAAAGTTGGGGAATCTCCTGTCCATTCAGCCGCCTTACAGCAGGTTTGGCAAATCCCTTTGTTATATTTACTAACATTTAAATAAAACCCCAGAAACTGCATAGTTCCCTGGTATTCACAATACAAACCTGACCAGAACACCACAACTCCCAGGGCACTGCTATCAACAACCAAAAAATCTATTAGACTAAAATTAGTGTGTTTCATCATCAATTCTCAACAGAATTCCTAGGCCTACATTATTCAAGCTGTGCTGGGAATGGCTCATACTTAAATCTCACAGTTTAATTTACCTTACTACCACCTTTGGACTGCAAGTCCACCCTGAAATGCTGAAAAAAAATTAAATTTCACCAGGGAATAATTTGTTTAAATAAATTTTAAGTAAGTTAAAACTTTGTCAAGTTAGATGCCCAGCTCAGCAGCACTTGAGCAGGCACAGCAGTTCCTTCATTCATGTCCTGCCTTTGCAGACACATCACTGTGTGCTTGAAAATGCACCATGAGTAGCCCCAATACCTGATATGGGATTGATTTCAGCATACAAAAGTGGACCAGAGTTAAAGCTGTGCTAGAGCTGGATGTTAACTAGTCTTATTTACTTTACTGAGTAAGATGTACACATCTTTAACGGCTTTTTTTTCTTCTTTCTAGAAAGGAATGAGGTTATTCCCTACAGGTATCACATTTGTAGACACTAAAAATGTTGTTGCTTTCCAGACAATTCTTTCTTAAGTATCATTTTATCCTGAAATATGTTCAGACTTTGAATTTGACAAAAATCTGACTCAATTTTGTCATTTTTGATCCAAATTTTTTTTTGTTTGTTTTTGGTTTTATTGTTGTTTTTGTTTGGGTTTTATTTGTTTGCTTGTTTTGGTTTTTGTTGTTGTTGGTTGGTTGGTTTTTTTAAATGACTACCACTTTCTGCTTCAAGTCAGGACAGAAACAAGTTAATAACCCTCTTTTATCCTGTCACCTCTCTATCCAGGACCAAGGAACTCCAACACAGACTTCCACAGAAACACTATAACAAGCTCTCCAATGCCACAGAGACAGTGTAGAACATACAGAGAGTTTATTTTCTGGAGCCTTTACTCTGAGATTCAGAAAAAATTTCTCAAATAAACTCAGATGTGCTTTAGCCTGTCCAGTCATGCAGCAGAGGAGAAGCCCAGTTCTGGAAATATCATACCTGAAGCATGACATCCATCAGGTCTGCGACTGCATAAAGATGGCAATTAATCTTTTGCTGAAAGATACTTAGTTTTGCTGTCTTGAGGCATACAAAATTTGATTTACATTCAAAAAAATTTGAGCTATCTTTTCCAAGGCATAATCTGGATTTTATTCATTAAATGAATGAAATTATGCAGTGCCCTTTCCAAGCATGAACTGCTGTTAAAGTGCTGTGATTTGCTCAAAGAATACTCAATAAATACTTTATATGGTTTCTGGACTCTAATTAGCTGCTCACAGCAGGCTGAATTCTCTGTGACTTCATTTCTCCAATGGTCAAAATCCCATTATGAGTGGTCATTTATATACAGGAATGTAAATTGTGTTTTCATCATAGCCCCTCCACCACAAAATTAAAAAATAACCCATTCGTTAGCAATTACCAAGTGCTGATAAACAGGTTTTTTGTGGGTATTTGTGCTGCAGAAGTCTGGCCAGAAGGATTAAAGCTATTGACTGAAAGGAGTGGGGAAAAACTGCAGCAACTTGCATCATGTATTATAGAGGTCCTGAGAAATCCCAGTGGCACCCAGCCATGGGAGGCGAAATTTCCTCCTCAGATCCTCATGGAAACAGCTCAGTTGGGCATTCTGAGTATGGAGATGGAGCAGATTTCCCCAAAGTCAGACTGACATCAAGGTACAGTAACTGAATATCACCACTCAGTGCAATCCCAGGGAGGAAAATTTGCACTGAATTTCTAACACTTTAATCCACATGTGTGAATTTAAAGGGAAGGTGGTGGAAAAGCAAGGGTAATACTTGATTCTAGAATTTTAAGGATAGAAATAAGCCATTGAGTTAGAGTCTGGAGGCAACATTTCAGCCAAAGAAAGAAAATTCAGCCTCTGATTATTAAGTTTAGGTACCATTTTCAAGACTGTTGAGTCAGGACATTTTATACCTCAATAAAAACAACTGTCATACAAGTACAAGCTGCATTATGTTACCTTTAACCTTCATCATCTAAAGTCATATTAACATACAAAAGTTAGCTGCAAATAGTGAGAGAAAAATACTTAATAGATCTCAGCATAAAAGTGGGATTTTTAGCAGTGAAAATAAAAACATCTCCACAACCATACAGTGCTTATGAAACTTGCTGTGTCTTACCTTTTTTTTTAACACCATTTGCCATAATTTAAGTGTGAACTGGGAAATCCTCCAAACTCACTCAGAAAGATGTTTCTTGGAATTCACTCGGTGAATTCCAAACTGATGATGCTTCAGGGAAGAAGAAAAATCTGAAAATTCAACAGTTCACAGAGCAAAAAGGCAAAATATATACCCCACTAAAGATACCTGAAGGTTAAAGTGATTACTTAAAGCAGTGTGATCTGAAGATTTGGTTCTGCACTTGTCCAGAAGGTTCAGATTTATTTTCCTTTCCCTGGGAAAACTCTGGCAGAAGCAGTCTTGTGGCATGCTTTTTTCTTTCTAGTTTTTTACTCAAGATGCTCCATAATTACTTTCTTGATTTTTTTTTAAGACACAAACTGGAGACCCTAAATCCTAGTGCCAAGTTTTCCAGCAAAATACAGTTAGTTTCTACTATTATAATTTCTCTACTTTTCACTCAGGATTCTTTTCTCCCTGCATTTCACACCAGGGACTTTGGTGTGACTGTCGGCTAGAAAATTATCAATTAACTGAGGGAAGTCTTCCCTTTTCTACAGCTTCTCTCATTAGTGAGAAGAAAAGGAGGAAAACGAAAGAAACTTAAATTATTTATCTGGGTATTTCTCCATATAGCCAAGATTCAATTATAAGAAAATAGAGACATATCAATTATATCATGCATCCCCTCAGAGAAAGGACATTATTTACAGAGCTTGGGAAATGCCTAATTTCCCAATGTTCCTAATGTTCCTAATTTTAAACGAGGGTGCAAAAACATTATTAAACACAGTAATTTAAGTTGAAAAACTGGTCATTTCCAGGCAGCGTATCCCTCTTTCCTAACACCTCCTCACGGGACAGGTGGGGATGGGATACTGGATGTGACAACACCTTTCCTCTGGAGCTGCTGAGACATCACTTTTTTCCCAGGCATTCAGATCTGCTTTGCCACGGGACTGGTAAAAAAGGATGGAAAAGAGAAGAGAAGGAGTTTCACCAGGGAAACTCTTCCACCTTTGGAAACATAAATTATTCTTTTTACTTTTAGCCCTTAAATTCTACCTGTGCTTAAGGAGACCCATAGGGAAGGTAGCTCACTAAAAGCAGGGAGTAGCTGCCTTCCTGCCCTCATTAAAGGGAGGATGCTTTCCAAGAGGCAGGGAAGATAGAGAAGAAAAGCTTAATGAAGGAAGAAATGGGAGAGGAAGGCAATTCTACATCAAAATGGGAGAAGAGAACAGTGAGGGACCACTCTAGACTGGGAATTTCAAGGATCCAACTATCACATGCAAACAGACCAGGCTGTAACAATGCTGCCATGTCCCACAAGTTGTAGGTTCAGAGGAGAAACTCAGCCCTAAATTAATAATACTCCAACACACCTTATCAAGAAAAACTCAATTATGTGTAAAACTTCCATATTTCAACAGATACTCTTGGGTAAACAGCTGGGGTGAGGGGAACCACACTGGAGATAAGGGATTCTGTGTATCCTTTGGCAAACTCAACCCTTCAGGTTCTCAGAACTTTAAAAAGGTCCACTTACCTCTCTTTAGGTAGGTGCATATCCCAGCCTCAATAGTTCTTAGTAAAGGTCTAAAACTTCATCCCTTGAGGTTAACTGTGCGAAACACAACAGGTGGACTTCAATGATTCATCCAATTTAATCCATCTGGTACCACTATAATTAGTAAGGCAATATATGCATCGACAAAAAGGTAATCAACACAAAATATCTAGAATAAATATTATAAAGACAAATGCCAACAGGTGCCATGTTTTAGAACAATAAACCTATATTCATTTTGCATGATTATAAAACCCCTCTGGATCCATTAAGTGAGTGAAATGCATGAAATCCTGTGAGCCAAACCATCTCAGGCTTCTCCAATTCTCAGCCTACTGCAGAGTTATGGCCTAAATATCTTTGTAAAAATATTTTTTCACCAACAATACCCTAGTCCCCAGATTTTTAAAATAAACCTGCAGTTATAATTGGATGGACTCAAATTCTGCTACCACAGACCTGATTTTTTCTGCACATACAATTTGGTTTCAGTGCTTGCAGAGAACAGTGATGTTCTACACAGCAAATCCGACACATCCAGAGCACATCGGCCTCAAAACATATGTGTGCAACTTGTGTTATCCATGTTTTCTTAATTGGAAATAACTCATCAGTTTTAGCAGGAATCTGCCCAGTGGAGCATGGATTTGTGCTCCTACAGACCTTTAACATTGCTCTGGTAGCACCCAAACCTTCACAGTTAAGTGGATGTTGCCAAAATCCACATATCCAGTGTGACCTGTGAAATGATATTAATTAATACTGGCTCAAAATGCAATCCAATTGCTTTAAATATTTGTAGTGTTAGTGATGTTAATGCCAAAATCAAGCGCCAAAAGTGCCTTTTTGACATAACATTTAGGAACTCAAGAATGGTTCTTTGCTCAGCTGTTTCCTAAGATGGGTAAATAGTTTAATTTTTATTAAATAATCTCTTTTCTCTTTTATGGTTTCCCAGCTATAATGCAGAAGACACTTGGCGACACTGGCAGAAGGACTACATTAACACTTCACCCCATTAGCTGTGAATGGAGAGGAACCATTCTCTAGGATATAAGGATTCTCCCATCTTTTTGTAGATACCAAGTGTTAGACAGTCCCTTTTTTTTGCCTTAGTATTTTTAGAAAAAGTACTTCTGATGCTCAGTGAATTCACAGGAAAGGGGACTTGTTCCTACTGTTTGGAGTTTTCCAGGCACTGATGGCAAGCTGCACTCCAGCAGCACGAGCTGTGTCATGCCTAGTTTAACATCAGACAGATAAGTGTTATTAAAAAAGCCCTAAATGTAAATAAATTATAGCAGAGAAACGGAGTACTAAAGCAAATTATTATCTCTATATGACCACATGATGTGGAAAGAGGTTTTCTCCATTTCATAGTACCTTCATATATATAGTTCATCCATGGAATTTTTGAAAAAGATTTGCTGAATGATGCTGCACATTTTTGAATTAAATGTTTCTCAATTTTTTTGTTTTTGTTTGGTTGGTTTTTTGTTTGTTTGTTTTTTTACTAATAAACATGGAGAGATTAACTCTGTTTGTTCAGCAAAACTAGTCAGCAATTTCTGCTAATTCATTTTATTTGCAGTGTTTCCCTTGGAAGCAGCAGTGGGATACACCTAATGAGTTTTTAGATTTGGAGAGTAACAAAGTAACAAAAATCCATCTTAAACGAAACAGTAACAAACTACTTTTATGGCAGAACAACTATTCAGGTATTTTCTTTAGTCAGACTTTTATAAGGAAATAAACGTATTTTAGCAGTATTTTTAAAAAAATTATTATAATCTAGAAGGTGATGGAATGCCACAGCTATTTTAGGATTGAGTGGGTTTTAGGCCTTTGGTAGGGACCAGGATATTTTAGGATATTATGTCACAGCCAGACATGGTTTTACGCAGGGAAAGTTCAGGATTTATAGCTCTGCCTTCAAACACCACTCACTGACTTTAGATGAATAACAATATACTGCTGAACTTCAGATTAATAAAAATAGGCTGTTAAACTCCATTTTCCCCCTGCTCCCCAGATTGGGTCTAATCATATACTGATAAAGGTAATATATTATATCCTCTACATAATGTTTGTGTATTTTTCTTGCTTAAGACTCACTGCAGAGTGAAAATAATTTATGTGTTTACCTCAAACACTCATCCAGTTGTCAACAGGTCTAGGGAAAACTCAACAATGTCTTAAAGAAGTTAAATTAACACAAAACCTTAAATGCCATCTGTACTTCAAACTTTCTTTTAAACCTTAATTTCCACAGGGGAAAAAAAACCCAAACAAAAACAAAAACAAAAACAAAAACAAAAACAAAAACAAAAAAACCCAAAAACAAACAAACAAAAAACACCAAAAAATCCTTCTTTATTTCTTGAGAAGATGAGCACTTGAAAAGCAGTTACACTCTGGTGATATATATTCAATCAAATGATGCTTTTATATTCCTTAAAATTTTCATAAGAACAACAGGTTTGATCTTCACTAGCCTTTTACCAGAGAAGAAACTGGCATGAAAACACAACATTACTAAATGTTATTTTAGGTTCTCCTTTTTTTCTAGATTGCAATACCAGCAGCCTGCTGTTTTTCACATGAAAAGAGTAAAATGAAGCCCTACCCAAAGAACACATAATTAATACTCAGAATAAACAGTGCCTGCATCACTTAACTCAGCCCATCAGTTTAAAAGAAGAAAAATAGCTCTAAAAGCATTTATAGCGCCAGCTCAATTGGCAATTGTTTCTGTAGTAAATATGTTAAAACAAAAGGTACTTCTCTTCTGTAACTCTGCATCAGGCAAAAATCAGTTTGTGACACAAAATATTTCAAGGAGGAAAGACCATCACAAAACACAGTAAAGAGCAATCTTTCATAACTCTAAATTATATTTTGCTAATATTTATCAGACACTCATTATGGTGCATTACAGAAAAAATAGGGCTTTGAAACAGAGTCAGATGGTGCTGTATACCATAATTGGAAATGAAATGCAGTCACACAACTATGAAGGTGTATTTTTGTAGATATGCTTAGGCGCCCACAAGTCTTTAGGATGCAGGTATCCAAAGCCACACCACTGCTATTTGTAACAGGAAAAAGATGACCTTCAGCTTATTTTTCACCCCTTGCTCCTTGAGAACTTATGGGCTCAGTGCCTGGCAGGAATTTAACAAATGCAGGGTATCATGGGATGAGCCAGGGAAAGAAATTACTATATTAACAACTACTGAATCTTAGGGGTTTGTACATGTGTAGCAATGAGACATGCAGCCTCTTGGTTCTTATTCTGTAGAGAATCAACTTTATTGTCATAATGCAAGACCTTATATATTGTATTACAATACCAAGCTTTTATACTGTGCTAAAAATACTCTGGCTAAAATTACATTTATTAGCATTTTTGCAAACTAAAACAAACATTCATTGGCTGCCTGCCACTACCTGTGTTGCTATTCATGCATACTTCTAACAAACCACTTTTTTCGATCATGCAGTGTCCACGCGCAATTATATAACTTGTTTTCTGGTTATGTAACTTGGTTTTTTCTATCCTGTCAGCTGAAGCTTTCCCAGAGTGTTTTCTGGTAAGCAGAAGTGGCAGAGGTGAACAGAAGTGAACAGAGGCCTACAAGGCCCTTATTCTATAAGATTTTTCTTATCTGCTACATACATGAACTGTGGGAGCACGATTTTGTTTTAAATCCAGAACATTAATCTTGGCTCCAACACTGACTTGGCACATGGATTAAATTAAGACATTTTATTCTCCACCTTTTTTGTTTGTAGGATTCTCATGCTCACCCTGGGCAAGCTCTTCCTTGTCTCCTGCTGTATGGCACCTTGTCTGCCCATTTCCCCTGGAAGAAGTAGAGGGAATTGCATTTCTTCCTGAAAGAAAAATCTTTCAGGGTATTTTCCAGCTCCTTTTATTTCCTTAAAGCTGACGTAATCTTCATTTTTCTCTACTCTTTATCTCATCTCAAGAGCAAAAGAATTCTAGCCCATGAATTGGTGGGGCTGATTGAGAGGGCTTTAAACTAGGTTCAAAGGGGGAAGGGGATGCAACTAGGCTCTCCAGAAACAAGCCCAAGGGTGGTAAGCCAGAGCTGGGGATGAAGTCAGCAGCCCAGCTGAAGTACCTGTACACTAATGCATGCAGCATGGGTAACAAACAAGAGGAGCCAGAAGCCACGGTACAGCCAGAAAGCCCTGACATAGTCACCATTACAAAAATGTGGTAGGATGACTCACATGACTGGAGTGCTGCAATGGATGGCTACAAGCTCTTCAGAAGAGACAGGAGAGGGAGAAAATGTGGAGGGGTGGCTCTGTATATTAGAGAGGCTCTCAACGCCATGTAAATTGAGATTAATGATGATAAGGTCAAGTCCCTATGGGTAGGAATCAGGCGGAAGGCCAACAAGGCCAACATCCTGGTGGGAGTCATAGACCACCCAACCAGGATGAAGAGGCGGATGTATTATTCTGTAAGCAGCTGGAGGATGTTTCAAGATCACCAGCCCTTGTTCTTGTGGGAGACTTTAACCTGCCAGATGTCTGCTGGGAACTCAAAACACCAGAGAAGAGACAGTCCAGGAGGTTCTTAGAGTGTGTGGAGGAGAACTTCTTGTCACAGGCTGGTGAGCAAGCCTACAGGGGAGAGACTATGCTAGACCTGCTGTTTGCAAACAGAGATGGGCTGGTGGGAGATGTGGTGGTTGGAGGCCGTCTGGGGCACAGTGACCATGACATTATAGAGTTTTCAATATTTGGTGAAACAAGAAGGGTCATCAATAAAACTTCCACACTGGATTCCAGAGGGCAGACTTTGGCCTATTCAAGAGACTGATTTGGAGAGTTCCTTGGGAAGCAGCCCTTGAAAACAAAGGAGTCCAGGAAGGACGAGTGTGCTTCAAAACAGAAATCTTGAAGGCACAGGAACAGACTGTACCTATGTGCCAAAAGATGAATCAATGAGGAAACGACCAGCCTGTATGGGCAAGGAGCTCTTGAAGGAGCTAAGGAAAAAAAAGAGTGTATCACCTTTGGAAGGAGGGTCAGATATCTCAGGAAATGTTTAAGGGAGTTGCTAAGTCATGTAGGAAAAAAAATTAGAGA